>PVHX01003379.1:0-144721 GCA_004024805.1 Geosciurus inauris
AAAAAAAAAAAAAAAAAAAAAATGGGGTGGCTCTAGGCTGACCACCCCAGGCTGACCTAGAGTATATCCACAGGTCCTGTCTCCTGCACCCCGCAGGGTCCACAGTATGGAAATGACGACCCTGGCCACCCAGCTGAGATTAGGCTGGTCACAGAACCCTAGCCCTGGCTGTTGAACCCGGTCATCTTGATCAACACAGAGAGCACATCCACCCTCCTGCTTCCCTTCAGTCCCCACTTACCCACAATCCCTGCCACCCTGGACACCCCCTCTCTGCCTTTGAGGAAGCCGACAACAGGTTAGGGTGCAGAAAGCAGGTGTAAGCACCCAAAGGCCCCTGGTTTTGCTTTTCCAGGAACACCACCCTGTCTTCCAGGGGGCTGGGAGCAGGAATAAAAGGTGAGGAGGGGCCGGGCACTGTGGTGCACACCTGTAATCCCAGCACTTTGGGAGGCTGAGGTAGGAGAAATGCGAGTTCAAAGCCAGCCTCAGCAACCACGAGGCGCTAAGCAACTTAGTGAGACCCTGTCTCTACATAAAACACAAAATAGGGCTGGGGATGTGGCTCAGTGGTCGAGTGCCCCTGAGTTCAAGCCCCAGTACCAAAAAAAAAAAAAAAAAAAAAAGGTGAGGAGGCCCCCGAGGCTTGTTTATTGGCAGAGGTATCCACTCAGGCCAGCCTGTAACTCTGGACTTGTCCCAGATGAAGGTCTGCAGCTGGCCTAGACATGAGCACCATTCACACAAAGCACCCAGAATCCTGGAGTGGAAGCTGAGGTTCTCCTGCTGGGCAGAGCGAAGGGCAGAGGTGGAAGCCTGGGTGGTCAGTGCATCAGCTGGGGGCCTGGGGAAGACCCTTCTTGAGCAGTGCCGTGAGGAAGCTCCCCAGCTCCTCGTCCTACGAAAAAGGCGAGAAGGCAGTCACCGTGCTCCAGACAGCACAGGTGCTTAGAAGAGCCCGACTGTCCTGAAGGGGCACTGGTGGTGCCCACCACCTACCTGGTAGGTCCAAGAGACCAGGAGCACCTTGGTGCCTGGGTCTTCAGAGTGGGCAGCAGCCTGGATGAGGATGGACTCCACAGTCACGGAGCCATCAGGGAGGTGCTGCACACAGTGGTCCTTCAGGGTGCTGTGGAGAGGCACAGTGAGACCCCTTCAGGGTGCTGCGGAGAGGCACAGTGAGACCCCGCCTTACCACGCGGGCAGGAGTGGTTGTGGGCAGGGCCAGGCGCACCTTTTGAGGTGGCTGTAGACTCGCAGGGCTGTCTCCTGCTCCTTGCGTGTGTCCTGCAGGTGCACACGGCAGGTGAAACGCAGCTGGTGCTCGGCCAGGCCTAGCTCTTTGAGGGCTTGCTCTGAGGACACCAGCCGGAAGCTCTGTGGGGGAGGGAAAGGTCAGGAGAAGCAGGGGTGCTACCTACCCTGACCCCTACACACATACTCACGCTGTCCTTCATGATCAGGGTACCATGCAGTAGCCGGGGCTTCTTGGCCTCAGGGAGCAGCCCTGTGGGGAAAGGGCAGCTATCAACACAAGTCACTCACTCACCAGCCACCCTGCCTGATGCCCCACCTGCTCCTCATACCCTGCGCCATCTCCCGCTTCAGCAGCCCCAGGGAGATGCCCACAGGGATGCTGGGGCTCGTAGGCAGTGTCACTGTCTCGCCGTTGGCTGGCATGTAGCAGCTGACCCCTGGAGGTGGGGATGGTGCAGAGAGAACCTCAGTCCAAGCTGGCCAGCCCTGCCTGCACCAGCCCCAGGGGTAGGCCTGCCTGGTGACCCTCTGCAGCACCCTGTGGCCACCTACGGAACTCCTGCTCGATCTTCTGCCGGAGGAACTCCATCTTCTTGGCCTCCCCATGCACCAGCAGCACACGCTCTGGCTCTGCCTGCCCCACCAGCTGCATGATGCCCTTGGCGTCGGCGTGGGCGCTGAACGACATGTACTCCACCTGCATCTTCACCTCCAGCTGCAGTACCAAGGCACAGATGGAGTCCGTGCCAGGGAACCTACCACCCCTGAGCCCCTGGCTGAGGATGGAGACTCACCACCTGTCGCCCCTCCATCTCCAACTTGCGCTGCCCACTGAGAATCTTGTGGCCCACAGTGCCCTGCACGCAATAACCGGGCATGATGACCTGCAGGGCAGGGATAAGGCTCAGCCACGTGGCCACCCAGCCTGCACTCCAGGGCTTCTGCCTGGGACACCCCCACTTGAACCACTGGAGGTGGCTGCTTCCACCCTGCCAGCTACAGACCCCAGGGAGCCAGGCCCACAGCCCACCATCACAGCTGCTCAGTTCCCCAGCCTGGGCTGCCTGAGTTGGACACTAGCACCCTCACCATCAATGTCCTCAGACCAGCCTGAAGCCAGGTCCACGGGAAGCTTAGGGACAGAGTGGATAAAGAACCGTCCATCTGCCCTCCAGCTGTAGGCACTCCTGTAGCCACCTCTCGAGAGCTGGCCCTGGGCCCAGAGCCCTCACCATGTTCTTCTCATTTCCTGCCCATTTTCGGAAGATCTGCAGGGACTGGCCAGCATGCAGCATCCCCGGCGTGGCAAACACAACCTACGGTGCAGATGAGGATGGTCAGGGCAACAGACTCCTTGCCCAGCCCCACCACAGGCCCCAGCTTCTGACCAGGGATCCTCTGTGCCTGACATGGAGGAGAAGCTGCCCTGCCAGGGTCTAACCATGGGGCCCGGGTTGTCAGCAAATGCGCGGTCGAAGGCTTTGATGTGCTTGAATTCAAACATGTTCCTCTGAACAAAGGTCTTGCGAATCTTCTGATTGGTCCAGGTGATGAAGAGCTTATAGTAGTGGTTGGCCTTCTCTGTCAGGCCCGTGGAGAAGTAGATGGGCACTTTCAGGTTCATGCGCTCCCTGTGGGCCCACCGACCTGGTTAGCGGGCACTGCCAGGGTCAGCTCTGGGCCACAACGCTCATGCCCTTCACCTCACAGCAATGTGGCCACAGCTTGGGCAGGGCTGAGGAACTGAGCTCCCAGATCTCTGCACCCTGGTGGCCACCAGGCCAGTCTGCTGCCTGTGTCTCCTAACACACGGTATCCCAGAGCTCGTGTGGCAGGCTTGGGGCGGGACTAGCAACCCTGAGCCAGCCACAGCTGGTGCTGGAGACACCTGCAGGCACACGGCCAGCTCCACCCACCAGGACACTGAGCGGCCCACGTCGCCGGCACCCTGACCGTGGGGCGCAAACAGCAGTCTGTGCTGCCTTGACTTTTCAGGCCACCTCACGCCCAGGCTGCACGTGGGCAGCCGTTCTCCCATGCACCGGCTACGTGCCTGCTGCTGCCGAGGCCAAGAGCTCTTCCCAGAGCAGGTCCTCGTTGCACCTACCAGAAGGTCTCCAGCAGGATGCAGAGCTCCTGAGCACGGCCCAGTGCAAACACGGGGATCAGCACCTGAGGGAGGGGAGGCCAGCTCAGGCGGGAGCCCCTGGCCATGCCACCCACACCCAGCACTGCAGGTGACAACTGTGCCTATCTCTGTGAGACTGCCCTAGCTGATTTCAGTGGCCAAGGGCAGTGTCCACTCAGAGTACACCCCTGAGAGATGAGGGGCCTGTGTGAACCCTAGTTCCCCATGCTGCCCACGCCTGGTCGCCAGCCACAGATGGAGACAGCAGGGCTGTGGGGATGCCCTGGCTGGCCCTTCACCGGGCCGGAAGCCAGAGAGCTACGATCTAGGGAAGGTTCTTCAAGGTTTTTCTCCTCAGTGCTGAACAAACAGCACCTCACCACCACACTTTCAAGACCCTGGCACACGTCAGGGTGGCCAAGCCTGCCAAAGGGAGTGCACAGCTGGCTGGGGCTAGCCTCTGTCCCAGAATAGGCTGCAGCTACCTTCCCACCACGCTCCACAGTCTCGTGGACTTTCTTCAGGAAGTCTCGCTCCCGGCAGCGCTTGGAGTCTCGGATGGTTGTGGCATAGGTGGACTCCGTGATGAGCAGGTTGGGACGGCACTTGTCAATCCAAGCAGCACTATAGTGGGTGGCGTGGCTGGTGGTGATCTGTCTAGCCCCACTCACAGCTGCCTTCCTGAACCACCCTGCCAGCAGCCTGCCCCTCTCCTGGGCCCAGCTGTACATCACGGGCAGCACCCTCAGAAGGGCTGGTAGAGGCTCCGGCCCAGACTTGGGCCTTCCTGCCTCGGGGCTTCCAAGCTAGGACTCTCCACACCACATGAGACTCGTGGGGGACACCAATGCACTGACCACTGAAGTGCCCAGCACCACCACCACAGGTCTCCAGCTCTGGGGGGGACCCCATAGGATGAAGCACACAGGCCAACTTACCCCAGGTGGCGGTCTGGAGTCATGTTATAATCACCCTGGCGAAGAAAGCAACAGTGAGGAGTCCTCCTGACCCCAGGCAGCCCTGCCCAGCCGTGGGCCCTCCACTGACCGTGTAGACTACAGATTCTGAGCCCACTTTGATCTGGAACATGGCCGCCCCCAGTACATGGCCTGCGTAGTAGGCCTTGATCTCCAGCTCATCATCCACCTGTGGAGGGAGCAGAGGGTTGATCTTGGGCCTACAGGTGCAGGACAGGTAAAGCCGAAGTCGGCATCTTCCAAGTCTCCCACCAGTCCTGTCCCTCGTGCATGACACTGAGGTCTCAATCAAAAGCCATCATGCAGAGGTGATGCAAGCTGAGCAGGAGAGACAGCAGACTAAAGCCTCAAAAGCTCCTAGAAACTGTTCCAGACAACATGGCTTTAGATGGCTTCTCAGCTCCCAAGGTGGGGACTCCACACCACACAGGCAGGCCCGTGGAGCACAGTGACATGCTTACCACTCAGGTGTACAGCACCCACCACGGGCTCTGGTGCTGGAGAACCCACAGATGAAGCACAGGCCTTTATCTCCAGAGAGAAACAGAGGCAGGACTAAGAATAGAGGCAAAGCCCAAGAAACTACAAGAGTGGGAATTCTAAAACTAGGCATCACGATAACCTCGATGAAGAATCCAGTAGGTGAATTACCAACACACTAGATGCAACCAAGAAACCAGTGGCTGAACTTGGAGGTGGGACAGCATCAAGAGGAGACAGAAGAATGGAGGGAGCGGAAGAGGCCCTGGGGCGAGGCCCAACACGCGGCAGAAACCCCGGGACTGAGGCCCAACACGCGGTGGAGACCCCCGGGGCTGAGGCACCAGCACGAGGCGGAGACCCTGGGGCTGAGGCACCAACAGGCGGAGACCCCGGGGCTGAGGCCCAACATGCAGGCCATCGCACAGCCAGGATCCTGCACAAGGCAGCAGACAGTGGTGTGCTTGAGTGTGGGACGAGAGGTCATTGGCCTGGAGCTGTACTCCTCGTGAAAGTGGCCGTGCAGGAGCCTCAGGGCAGAGGACCACAGCAGCAGTGCAAGAGGGACATCCCTGTGCTGCAACCAGAGCCCACAGGGGTGGCCCCAGACAGCTGACCAGGCCTTGCTTCTATTAAAGTGGGCCCTTCAGAACACAGGCCTCTCTTTCTAAGACTCAGAGAAAACCCAGAGGGGTGGAAAAAGAATCCAGTCTCTGAAATCGCAGGTAGCCAGCCCCTACAGTGGTGGGAAATTTCCCGTTCCTCATGGGCACGCCCGGCCCTGTGCACTGCCAGGAAGTCAGGGTCCCACCACAGGGATGAGAAAATCCAGGCACAGAGAATGGTGGGACTAGAGAACCCAGCATGGGTTCTGCCCACCACTCATCTCAGCAGGAGGACCAGAGGACAGGACAGGAGTCACCGGACATTAAAAAATGTGTCCTCACAGACAAAGCTAACTCCTTTGGCCTGCAATTCGGGTGTGAGCCCTGAAAACAGGAGGAGTTGCAGAAGGATGTGGAGGTATCACCCAGCTGTCTGCACACCGCCCTTCTTCCTAACTCCTCAGTATTCCTTAAAGAACTCTTGGGGACAAGGCTGCTCATTTCCCAGTTAAGTCACTAAGTCAGCTATGAAAAGTTACCTCACTTCCAAGGTGACCACCCACCAGGGGAGTAGACTCTAACACCCGCTCACAAGGCAAGTCTAGACATGCAGCTGGAGGTGCAGGATGCAACCTCTGCCGGGCCACTAGCATCTCCTCGGCTATGATGACTGGCCAGCACGTGGGTCACTGCTGTGCCCATCTGCCCTGCAGTGGCATCCCGGGAATACCTCAGTAGGTGGAAAACATCCCTAGCATATTTCTTTCTTTCTTTTAAAAATATTTTTAGTGGGCTGGGATTGTAGCTCAGTGGTAGAGCGCTTGCCTTGCATGCGTGAGGCCCTGGGTTCGATCCTCAGCACCACATACAAAACAATAAAATAAAGACATTGTGTCCATCAACAACTAAAAAAATATTTAAAAAAAAAATTTTTAGTTATAGATAGACTCAATATCTTTATTTTGTTTATTTTATGTGGTGCTGATAATCGAACCCAGTGCCTTACATGTGCGAGGCAAGCACTCTGCCACAGAGCCACAGCCCCAGCCCCCCAGCATATTTCTTACTGAACTTGCCTCACTGGTTTCTGCTGGCCCAGCTCCCTATGCCATGGCACTCATGTCAATCAGTACCAACTAGAATCAGACAGTGACAATGACCAGGTCACCAGCTGAGTGACCGCACCTGACCCACACACCGTGGGCACATTCTACTTTGGAGAAAACAGCTACAGAGATTTACAGGTGGAAGACAGAACCACAGTATATCTATGGGCTGAGACAGATTTGCCAGTCTCTCCACCTCTCCACTCCACAACAGCTCTCCTAGCTGGGCATGGCTCAGTGGTGGAGTGACTGTCCAGCATGCGTGAGGCACTCGGTTTGATCCTCAGCACCACATAAACAAATAAAGTTAAAAAAAAAAAAAAGGAGGGGCTGGGGTTATGGCGCAGTGGTAGCGTGCTCGCCTAGCATGCGTGAGGCACTGGGTTCGATCCTCAGCACCACATAAAAATAAAAAAAAATAAAGATATTCTGTTCGCCTACAACTAAAAAATAAATATTAAAAAAAAAAAAAAAAGGAGGATCAGGAAAACCAGGAAAGAAAAAAGCAAGAAAACAACGAGGGTAAAATAAATTCATTTGCAGACAAATACAAATCAAAGGAATCAAAGGAATTCACTCACACTGGTGTTCTTTAGGCAAAAGGTAAATTATCCAGACTAACAGGTGAAAACTGGCCAGAAACAGTGGTACACATCTGTAATCCCAGCAACTCCAGAGGCTGAGACAGGAGGATCACCAATTTGAGGCCAGCTTCAATAGCTTAGAGGGACTCTGTCTCAAAATTTTAAAAAAAAAAGGGCTTGGGATGTGGCTCAGTGGTCGAGTACCCCTGAGTTCAATCCCCAGCACAAAATTAGATAACTAAATAAATAAGTATTTTTAAAAAGGGCTGGGGAGTGGCTCAGCGATTAAGCACCCCTGGGTTCAATCCCTGGTACCAACCAATCAATAGGGCTGGGAGTGCAGCTCAGTGGTACGGCACTTGTCTAGCAAGAGTGAGGCCCTATCTTTAATCCCCAGCACTGCAGCTAAAAAGAAAGAAAGAAAAAGGAAAAAGGCCAGGTGCCGTGGCACATGCCTGTGATCCCAGTGGGTCAGGAGGCTAAGTCAGGAGGATTACAGATTCAAATTCAGCCTCAGCAACTCAGCAAGGCCCTAAGCAAGTCAGTGAGACCTTGTTACTAAATAAAATATAAAAAAGAGCTGGGGATGTGCCTAAGTAGTTAAGTACTCCTGGGTTCAATGCCCGGCATCAAAAAAAAGGTAGGGGTGGTAGGTGGCGTAAATATATTACCAGGAAAGTAGATTTCAAGATAAGAAGCATTTAAGGTAAACCATACCCTTCATGTTGACAAAATATTCAATCAGAAGGATAAAATGATCCAAAACGTGTAGGTACCTAGTAATTTCAAAATATATAAAGCAAAACCCAAAGGCTCTAATAAACAGACAAATCCACAAACTTTGTGAGCAGCTTTGTTACAGCTGACTCATCACTTACCTGTTTAGAACCCTCACCCATCCTCACAGCTTGGTCCGGGGCACCCTCCAGGACTTGCCCATCCCCAGGGCTAGTCTCTGCCTCCACCCAGCAACACGCCAGGAGACCAAGCGATGGGCTGGGGGTGGAGCTCAGCAGCAGAGCACTTGCCTAGTATCTGCAAGGCTCTATTTAATCCCTAGTAACACAAAAGCAAAACAGAGCCAGCAACTGTCTAAATAGATTACATGTGAACCTGGGCGCGGTGGCTCAAGCCTGAAATCCCAGCACCTAGGGAGGCTAAGACAGGAGAATCGCGAGTTCAAAGCCAGCCTCAGCAACAGTGAGGCGCTAAGCAACTAAGCAACTCAGTGAGACCCTGTCGCTACATAAAACACAAAACAGGGCTGGGGATGTGGCTCAGTGGTTGAGTGTCCCTGAGTACAATCCCCAGTACCAAAAAAAAAAAAAAAAAAAGATTATACGTGAGCTGGGCGCGATGGCGCAAGCCTGTAATCCCACCATTTATTGAGGCTGGGACAGGAGAATTGTGAGTTCAAAGCCAGCCTCAGCAAGAGAAGTGCTAAGCAACTCAGTGAGACCCTGTCTCTACATAAAACACAAACTAGGGGGCTGGGATTATAGCTCAGTGGTAGAGCACTTGCCTCGCACGCATGAGGCACTGGGTTCGATCCTCAGCACCACATAAAAAAAAATAAAGATGTTGTGTCCATCTACAACTAAAAACATATTTAAAAAAAGAAAACACAAAATAGGACTGGGATGTGGCTCAGTGGTCGAGTGCCCCTGAATTCAATCTCCAGTACCAAAAAAAAAAAAAAAATAGATCACATGTGCCCCTTATCCCAGTGTACTGGGATAGCACAAGTGTCCTGGGGCAAAGGGTGGCAGCTGGTCTCTTTAGTGTCACCTGGGCAGAAGCACATGTGTACTCCCCCAGGCTACAAGCCAAATCTGGGTCACCTGCTCACTGCTGCCTCCTGGTGGTTCCACTGGGCTAGACAGAAGAGTGAGATGGGGTGGGTGGAGTCCAAGGCCAAGGGGACCTCATGGACTGTATGCAGAGCAGGTCAGGAGGAGCCCTAGAGAGCACTGTGCCAGCTTGGGCACTTGGAACCCTGACCTGAACCGTCTGGTGCAAGTGGACAGCTACCACCTTCTTCATGCAGTCCTTGATCATCTGGGAGGTGAAGAAGTTGGCCTCGCCTTTCTTGTCCACGGCGATCTTGCGGTAGTCCTCCAGCAGGATTGGGCAGATGGCCTGGGTGGGATGGGTCATGTAGATGGGTCCGTCATAGCCCACCATCTCACTGAAGTAGGGGAGCGCTCCACAGTGGTCCAGGTGGAAGTGGCTGGAGGACAGGGCACCCACCAGTCGGCCTGGGAGCACCTCCCTCAGCCGCCCCACTCCAGTTCTGGGCTCACAGTCACTCCACTCGTTCACTGAAGACACCTTCCTGATTACTGAACAGTCAAGGGTGAGTAATAAAGAACCAGTACCTTCCCAAATGTCCAGTCTGAACACTCAGAGCAGGAAACAAATCGATAATTAAAACACGTCTCAGACATAGACATGCTCACATAGAAACAAGGCAGCCGAGGGGGATGGTGCAATGGGAGAGGAGCTGCTGTCTGCCCCATGGTCAGAAAGT
Organism: Geosciurus inauris; assembly: GCA_004024805.1. Taxonomy (NCBI): domain Eukaryota; kingdom Metazoa; phylum Chordata; class Mammalia; order Rodentia; family Sciuridae; genus Geosciurus; species Geosciurus inauris. The sequence goes on from PVHX01003379.1 coordinate 9,668, forward strand.
CATCCTGGCTAAGGTGGGGGGGCTGGGACTGCACCAGGGGAAGGCCTGAACCCCAGGGTAGGCAAGCAGTCCATGACCATGTCCCAAACCATAGACATCCAAGCAGCTGATGACCCAGCTCCCCAACATACGGTGCTTCAGCCTAAAGGACTCCTCTGGCTACTAAGGGACAGGACCAGAGTGCTGTGGCCATCAGGCAAGGCCACTCAGAGCAGGTGGTGACAGCAGGGATTGAGGGAGTGGAGCCTGAGGGTGACAGCGGGGAGGAAGAAGGTTAAGGTGCCTCCCCTGAATCAGCCTGTCAAGCTGAGGAGGTGACAGGTGGCTGGCTGGACCATGAACCTAGAGCTAAGTGTCAAGATCAGGGTCAGGAGCCAGAACAACCAGTGGGCTTGGTGCTCCCGAGACAGCAAAGGAACAAGACCAGAGCTGGGACTGGGGAGGAGGAGTAAAAGGACAAGACGTGTGACCAGCGAACAGGACAGAACCAACTCAAGGGCCCAACCTCTGCCACCCAGTCAGGGCCTGAAAAGCGGCCCCAGGGGCAAGCGAAGCCCACCATCCAGGCCCTGCCCTGCCCCAGCTTCCTGAGGCACCTGCCAGACTCTAGTCCACAACACTTGGGGACAGTCAGCAGGGACAATCAGCACAGAGTGCACCCTGGTTCTGAGGGGCTGACCACCACCCTGAGGAGTGTGCCACACAAGTGGCCTGGGGACAGGACCCCACAATGCAGTTGGTGGGCAACACACCACGCCTGCAGGGTCCGTGGGCAGGGGAGGAGGAAGGCCCCTGAAGGGTGCCCACCTGATGATCACGCAGTCCAGGAAGTCAGTCAGCCGGCCATTCTGGGTGATGTAGGAAAAGTCGGGAAAGCGCCTCTGAGGAGAAGCCATGGGAGAAGTGAGAACACAGCAGGCCACCCCAGTCTCCAGGAATGCGGGCATGCAGCTGGCACCCCAGGAGTAGCACACACCCAGCAGACGGCTTCAACCACTGGCTGCTCATAGCTGCCTAGAAGGACAAGCTGGTAGCTAAAGTCACCACCAACCTCACTACCCAGCACCTCCCCAAGCCCAGCCTACAGAACCCAGCAGGGACCAGGGACCCTCACCTCAGTCTAGCCCCACCTGTTAAGTATGGTGGGGGCCCCTCATCCCCACCCTAAATGGGTGCAGCTGGCCAGGCATGCCCACTGCTGCCCACTTGCCCCCTCACTCCAAGCCCAAGGGTCCTATTATGGATAGCTACAGGAGCAACTGAGAGGTGGGCCCTCCCTCCGGACACCTGCACTCAGGACTCACGTCATCATTGAAGCCCATGTGCATCCCACAGTCCAGCATGACATTCTTGCCTGCGATGGAGACCAGGATGCAGCTGCGGCCCACATCTTGGCCAGCCCCTGCTCAAGGGGAAGGGCAGTGATAGGCAGGACCCCCTCCCTCCCTGCTGTGAGCACTGGCCCCCGTTGCCTTCTGGGCTCTCCAGAGCCCTCAACGGGCTGAGGAACTGGACCCCAAGGCCACTGTGTAGGCAGAGCATGGGCCAGGAAGACAGCCACCTCCCCTTTCAGGCAAGAGAAATTCACAGTGAGGGGACAAAGTGCTGAGCCGCTGGCCCAGGGCCCAAGTGCCCTCCTCCACCAAGCTTCCCCTCAATTCTCAAAGTTGGGGGTAACCCGGTGGTGCAGTACCAAGCACTGGCTGTGGTCCCAGCTCCAGTAACAGGCAAGCCACTGCTCTGTGGGCCTCACAGCAGCTCCTGAGTTCCAGACATTGGTGGGGCCATTCTTGGTCACTCAGCCAAGTTGTAAACCAATGAGGCCTTCTCTTTTGGGACTCATTGGGGGGTCCAGGGTACCTTATGGTGGTACTGCCACAGAACTCACAGGGAAATGACCCTAGTTGTCCAACAATAGCCAACAACTGTGGCTACAGCAGAAACATCCCAACCCAGGCAGTGGGAGCCTGGCCCTCCACCACTGCACCCCCAGCTCACGCCAACCATGGTCACTCTCATCCTCCCAACATCCAAGAGACCCCACCAGCTTCTTCAGCCCAAGGCCTTGGCCAGATGGGAGCACACCTGACCCCAGGTGGCCATCTATCACCTCCTCTGGGGCCTGGAGGCTACAAACAGGGAGACACAGCCTGAGCTTCAGTGGGGATCTGAAGACACCAGTCTGTTTCCACCTTGAATCCTATGCCTCTGCTTCTGCCAGCTACCTGAACACCCACCTGTCAGCACCATACACATCAAGCTGACCTGGCCATGACCCAGAGCCTACTGGCTCCAGGCACCCAGCCATGGCAGGGGTCTTGGGTTCTCTTGCAGACAAGAGCCCCGGGAGAGGGTCCCAACTGTCTCTCCCCCACTGCATCTCTAGACTTGAGGCCATGTCAGGTCCAGAGACCCTCCAGATGTTTATGAGAGGGGAAGGGTGAAGACCTGAGGTCATGGAGGCACCCATGAGCACACAGCCACCAAGTACAGGGCCAGGGTTGGTTGTCTGAATTCCAACACTAGTTCTTAGGCAATGGCAGTTCTTCCAAAGCTCCAGAACCATGGCAGGAAAGACTCTGGAGACTACGACATCCCAGCAGAGGAGCAAGTGCATAGCAAGAGGGAAGGACAGCTGTTCTTAGGCCCTGTAATGGAGTAACCCTGGGAGACCATCAGCATCTGGCCAGGATGATCTGGAGTCCTAAGCAGGACATCCAAATGGAAAGGTGCTCCAGGCACTGTTCAGGGAAAGAAGCAAGTTCTAGAGCTGCAAATGGCATATATGCACAAAGAAAGCCAGAGATATTCCGATGGTTTTTGGGATTCTGGGTTTCAAGTGACTGTTCCATGCTGTTAAGACTTCAAAAAGTGTGAATCTATACTTTTTTTTTAAAAAAAGTAAAGCTACTTTTTTGATGTTGCAGAGACTGGGAGAACAAGATGGAACCAAAGATTGGTTGAGGGTAACCTGGCATGAGCAGCAGAGGGTGGAGGGGGACACAGAACCTGAGAGAGGAATCAGAGGTTGAAGATGGAGGGACAGCCAGAGATGAGGAAGCAGAGGTGGGCATAGAGTGTCTTCAAGCAGCGCTCCACGTGCAGGGAAAGGTCAGCACGCTGATGGAGGCACCCAGAGCCAGGACGTAGACCCTGTGGCTGGATTTAAACCCACCGCCCGGCTAGACACAAAAGTAGCACCTTCTCAGGACCCACTTTACCTGCTAGCCACCTAAGCCCAGATGGTCTCAGGCTGGTTTCACTGCTAGGGACCCTGGGTATGGAGACTGAGCCCCCTTGATGTCACAGTAAGCTCTGGAGCCAGGACCCAACTCCGAGCCAGGCAGAGGCAAGGAAGCCCCAGCTCTGACCCGCCCCCAGCCCCGCGCCGCCTACGCACCGAGGCGCACAGCTAGCGGAGCACAGGCGGCCGACTGGGGCAAAGGAGGCCGGATCTCAGGGCAAAACGCCGCACGTCCTCGGCGGCTCCGACTCACCCAAAGGCGTCACTCTGATCTCAGGCATCCTGCCGAGCGGCGGGCTTTCAGCCCTGGGTCCTCCGCGCTCCGCTGGCGGGCAAAGCCAGGAACGCACAACCTAGCGTTGCGCGGCGACAAACACACTGCGCAGGTGCAACCACGGCGCCAACTTCCGGTCTGCTCGCCGGAAACGCGGGTGGGTGTGTGGAGTCCGGATTGGGCGGGAGGCAACCAATCAGAGTGCACAGGGCGGGCAAGGAGGCGGGGCGAGGCGGGCGCGGAGCGAGGCGGCGCTTGCCACACCTGCCCAACCGCAGGTTCGGCGTGGTGTGTGCGGCTGGTAACTGGTGAGGCCTGGCGCGGGGGAGGCGGGGCGAGCGGGGAGCCGGCTCCGGGGCCGCCCCTGGCCGGCGGCGCAGAGGAGCCGCCGCTGTCACCCCTCCCAGCCCTGCGTCCCCGAGCCGGAGCAGAGCCCGCCGGCCCGGTCCCAGGTGAGACTTGCAGGCGGTCACCCTGGCCCACTTGCCAGGCTTGGAGTGCCAGAGTGGACGTACAGGCCCGGTCTTCCCTGGCGAGGCGAGCGGTGCCCTGCACCACCTTCAGCGAGCTGGCAGGCTGCCCTTCCTGTTCTCAGCCCGCCCGGGGCAGCTGGGAGGCTCCCGGCAGCTCCTTGTCTGCTGGCTCGGGTTCTGGGCGGGGAGGCCAGGCCCCGAAGGGTATTGGGTGGGCAAGGAGGAACTCCTGGGGTCTTAGAGGCCATCTGCTCAGTGGACAGCACGTAGGTCCTGAAACGGGGGACGGGTGTGCCGGAAGACTCAGGGCCTGGACGCCATCTTCCCGAGGGCCAGGCCCCGCAGTCCCCCACACCTGAAGACCTTGCGAGCCCATCTGCACGGGCTCCACCCTGTACCAAGCAGGCAACCCAACCCGTGGAGCCTGCTGGTCCTCCACACCCACTGAGTCACACCGAGGCTAGGGCATCCTGGGACGTGGGCAGGGCCGAAAGAGAGCAGTGTGTTTTCCCCAGAGCTGAAGGACTGAGCTGTAAGACTTTGTGAGTGGAGGGCCAAACCTGTGTGGAGATCCAAGTGTCCTGCTCCTGTCAGGCTCTTGGCACAGTTGGAGTACTGCAGGTGGGGAGGCCAGATGGGGCTCCCAGCACCCAGTGGGGTGAGTGTTCATCCTGGACAAGTGAGATGCGGCCAGGTACCCAGAGCCCATCAAGCTTCCACACAAGTTTGCCATGAGCCCCAGGCCCTTAGAGCACCCAGGAAGGTGGGGGCTGTGGTGCTTGGAGGCAGGCCCTCAAGGTGTAGGCACTGGGATGTCTATGGAGTGACTTCAGGGACCCAAGCATAATCCAGAGCCTGTCCCCACCTTGAGACCTTGATCCAGGACCACTTCTAGAATGTTCCCTGGAGTGTTCCTTGGGGGAGGGCCTGTGGCAGTCTTCTGAGTGTGGTAAGACCTTTGGCCCAGTCACCCTTGTGTCTGGGATGTGTGTAGCTTCAACAGCGGGAGTGGAGATGGGTGCTCACCTGTGCAGCAGATGCTGTCCCCACAGTCTCTGCTTGGCCTCAAGGTACAGCCACAGGCTAGGAAGAGAAGGCTGCGGGCTGCCCTCCCGCCCCCTCCCCGACCTGTGCGCCCATCTGTTTTCCACAGCATTGTCTCCTCATCTACCGTGTCGGAAGTGCCTACTATCTTGGAGTCCATGTGTTCACTAGATCTAACCTCCCCATTAGAACGTGGCCCTCACAGGGGCTTCAGGTGCAGCCTGTGCTGAGGGTCTGTGCCTGTCTCTCAGAAGGATTTCCCAGCCTGTGAAAACAGATAGGGATTTTAGGAGAGAAACCAAAACAAAAGCAGGAAGCCTTGGCAGGAGGTCTGCTGCAAACAGGATGCAGCTGGGGGTCCTCAGGTCAGGGGCTGACCCGAGTCAGTGCCATGAATGACAAGGAGGAGTCATGCCCAAGTCCGTGGGTGTGGTCAGTCTGTGGGAGCCTGTGGCTCCAGGGAGGGAGCTCAGCGTAGAGGAAGGGGGCCTTGTCACAGGCAGGCAGTTGCAGGACCCCAGCTATTCCAACTGTTCTCCATCCTCCCACCTCCCTTGAAGAAATGAGCTACAGAGAGAACTGACCCAGCAAGAGGACCCACAGCTGTGTGTGGAAATGTTTTAGTTCATATAAGAAAATGGATGGCTTGGAGGCAGAGTTCAACCTGAAGGTTGTGCTGGTCAGCTTCAAGCAGTGTCTCAACGAGGAGGAGGAAGTGCTGCTGGACCACTACATCGCTGGCTGGAGGGGGCTGGTCAGGTGCGTGCACAGGGTACCTCCCTGCAGAAGCTCCCAAGGTGGCAGCTTTCCCTGCCAGAGTCCACCTGCTAGGGCACAGCGAGGGCATGCTGGTGGGCTGTTCTTGTCCAGTCTTCTCGCCTCTGCCTCTGGGCTGCTGTGTGCCCACAGTCTGAGGGTGGAGTCCTTGGCACAGGCTGGGTGCCCTGGACCTGGGTGAAGCTTCAAGTTCTCTTTGCTCTTTGCTGCACAGGTTTCTGAATAGCCTAGGCGCCGTCTTCTCCTTCATCTCGAAGGATGTGGTCTCCAAGCTGCAGATCATGGAGCGTCTGCGTAGCAGCCCCCAGCATGAGCACTACACAAGCCTGCAGTCCATGGTGGCCTACGAGGTGGGCAACAAGGTGGTGGATGCCGATCGCCGCTCCCGCCACCCCAGCTCGGGCTGCCGGACCGTGCTGCGCCTGCACCGCGCCTTGCGCTGGCTGCAGCTGTTCCTGGAAGGCCTGCGCACCAGCTCTGAGAACACACGCACCTCCACACTCTGCACCGACTCCTACAATGCCTCGCTGGCCACCTACCACCCCTGGATTGTGCGCCAGGCAGTCAGTGTGGCCTTCTGCACCCTACCCGCACGCAAGGTCTTCCTCGAGGCCATGAACGTGGGGCCCCCTGAGCAGGCTGTGGAGATGCTGGGCGAGTTCCTGCCCTTCATCGAGCGTGTGTATGATGTCTCCCAGAAGGTCTATTCAGAACACTCCCTGTTGGACTTGCCGTAATGGCCGCACCCGGGCTGGGTGGGCTTCTCCTGCTGCAGAGCTGGACTCGGGCAGCCAGGGCTCATGTCCTCTACAACAAAGCTTTCTGGGTGCCACCCTCACCCCTGCAAGCTGAGCTGGTTGAGAGCCACTAGCTGACAGGGAAGGCAGACAGCTGGCCTAGGAGAGGCACAAGCCCTCCTCTTGGCCCAGGCTGAGACCCTCTCAGCCTCAGTTACAGGTGTGCTCAGGCAAGCCTCACTGAGGTATGGAGAGGGGAGGCACTGGGTGCACAGAACCCTGCATGAGCAATAGCCTGGTGGTCACCCTGCTGTGTGTGTGGAATCTGTGAATGGTGTGAGGACGCAGGTCCCTGGGCACCGAGGCTCTATCCTGCCCCAGCCAGTTTGCCCAGCCCACATGTATCCTCCCCATGCCTGTCCTAGGCCAGGCCTGGGACACAGCAAGCCCAGCCCTAGTCCCCTCCATACCGTAGCTGGCTGTCCCCAGGCAGAATGAGAACCCTGGGCAGGGTCTGGGCACAGAGGACTCTCCCAGCCCACTACCTGCCTCCTTGTTAGCCTGTCTGCATGCCGAGTAGACCAGGGGCCCTCATGTCCTTGGTATGGGAGCTAAAGCCCTGAGCAGAGAGGCCTCCCTGCCATCTAAATAGGTCCTGCAGAGAGAGCGTGAGCTCCCCGAGGGACCTAGAAGGCTGTCTCCTGCATGGCCCAACACCACTGAGTGGAGCCAGGCATTCCTTCTGCCCCTGCCCTGCTGCCTGTCCCCACAGTGCTCAGGAGATGATGGGTGCTCAGACTGGGAGGAGGCTGGACCCCCTTGCCTAGCTGACAGTTATCAGATGGCCACACCCAGCCCGCCATCACGCAGTGCTTGGGGGCCTGGCCGCTCACACTGCTCTACACCAACCCACAGGGACAGGGTCTGCAGTGCAGCAGACGTACAAGAGTGCAGCTTCCAGGGTGTGCCTGGCCCTTGGGAAGTGATGTGTGATATTGTCCAACATAATAAACAATGCTCATGGGCCTGGGTATGGCATTCCAGGGTGGGGTATTGGGTGCTCCAGGTGCTGGTTACTTTGGGGAGGACCATGGAGGCACTCTGCAAGGACATGGAGGAGCCTGACCCCAGACAGGGCAGAGGCATGTGCTCCCCAACCCCAAGAACTCAAAAGGCTTCTTCAACCATGCGGATACAAGACGTGCCCAGGACAGCAGCCAGCTCGGGCACGCTGCTGTACTTATTCTGGAGCTTTAGCTTGCCCCTGCCCATGAAATCTACACATCCCCTTTCACAGGTGAGAAATCTGATACCCAAGATCACCTACATGAGGGGCTGGGTAGGAAGGACAGGTCTGAAGCTACACGTTAGGAGAAGAGAAAGGTCTTCCCAGACCAAGGCCAAAGGTAGATGGGGATTGCTGTCTGCTAGGACAGCAGGCTAGACGAGAGGAGAGTGCACTCCCCCGAGCTCAAGGTCCACTGGAGCTACACACTATCCAGCTCTGCCCACACCTGCCAGGATCCAGGGTCCACTGGGACTGGCCAGAGAGTAAGGCTGCAGGTGCACCTGTGCAGTGCCGTGTGCACTGTGGGCCCCTAGCAGTGCAGCAGTGAGGAGGCGCCAGGCCCGGGCTCCGGCTTCTCCCAGTGCTGGGGGCCTGTGCCCACAAGGGCTCCTCACTCAGGCTGAGAGGCCCGGGGTGCCTGCAGCTGCTCCAGCCCATTTGGTTATGACCTATCCTACCTTGTTTGCATCAATCTGTCCCCAGAGAGGCACCTACACGTCAGCCAAGGTGCAAGCGCCTGGGCCAGGGCTCAGCTGAGTGTGCATGGTTGGTACTAGGGTTCCCACAGCTTTCAGGCATCAGATCCCCAGCAGAGGAATGCCAGACCCTGGCTGTTCAGCTGTCCTCCAAGCTGGTCTGTAGGCCTGGCGAGGCCACCCCTACAGCCTCCTGACTGCTGACTGCTGTTTGAATTGGAAGCCAGGACCTCCCAGGGCTGGAGAGAACCCCCAGGACATGGCACTCCTTGCCCTTCTCCCAGTCACTTGAGACCCCAGAGCCCTAGACACCACCTCTCCCTGAGTCTGGCAGGCTGCTCCAGAAATGGGGGTGATGAGGGTCTTGGTACAAGCAGGACGTGGGCCTCAGCTGGCTGCCAGGTCACTGGGCCAGAGAGCCCTGTGGTGGTGTCACATGAGCCCATGTGCCCAACGCTTCAGGGCCCGGATACTGCGATGCTTGGGGCTCTGGGGATTGGCAGGTGAGCATGGTGCTGGTTTTGCTAAACAAATCCTTTCCCTCCCCGAGCTCATACATCTCGGGCTCCTGTGTGTCACATCCATTTGTCCTTGCTGGAAGCAACTGCCTACCATGCCAGGCTTGGCTGTGCTGGGCTTCAGCCTGGCAGCTCTCCTGGGCCTGGGGACAGGAACCTCCCTGTGCCTGTCACGGCAACTCAGGATGCAAGGGGACTACATACTGGGTGGGCTCTTCCCCCTGGGCTTAGCTGAGGAGGCCGGCCCCCACTACAAGACACGGCCCAATGGCATCGTGTGCACCAGGTACGAAGGTGGGCAGCCAGGGCAGAGGGGGGTTGTGTGCCCAGGTCTGTGGTGTTCCCAGCAGGGGAGGAGGTGCAGCCACCCTCAGCCCTGTGTGGCTTCAGGTTCTCATCCCTTGGCCTGTTTCTGGCAATGGCCTTGAAGATGGCTGTGGAGGAGATCAACAACAGCTCCACCCTGCTGCCCGGGCTGCACCTGGGCTATGACCTCTTCGACACGTGCTCAGAGCCCATGGCCACCATGAAGCCCAGCCTCACGTTCCTAGCGGAGGCTGGCAACAACAGTATCGCTGCCTACTGCAACTACACGCGGTACCAGCCCCGCGTGCTGGCAGTCATTGGGCCCCATTCATCGGAGCTGGCCCTCATCACGGGCAAGTTCTTCAGCTTCTTCCTCATGCCACAGGTGGGCCCACCTCTCCTGTGTCCCTCCGTGGGTCCTGCCTGAGGGAGCCCTCACACCAGGGGTCTCTCGGCTACCACAGGTCAGTTATGGTGCCAGCATGGATCGACTGAGCAACCGAGAGACATTTCCATCCTTCTTCCGCACGGTGCCCAGAGACCGGGTGCAGCTGGAGGCCATGGTCAAGCTGTTGCAGAAGTTTGGGTGGAACTGGGTGGCCGCCTTGGGCAGTGATGACGAGTATGGCCGGGAGGGCCTGAGTATCTTCTCAGGCCTGGCCAACGCGCAGAACATCTGCATCGCACACGAGGGTCTGGTGCCACTGCTCGGCGCTGAGGCCCTGCAGCTGGGCAAGGTGCTGGACGTGCTGCGCCAGGTGAACCAGAGCAATGTGCAGGTAGTGGTGCTGTTTGCCTCCTCCCATGCTGCCCACGCCCTCCTGCGCTACAGCATCCACCACAACCTCTCACCAAAGGTGTGGGTGGCCAGTGAGGCCTGGCTGACCTCAGACCTGGTCATGACACTGCCTGGCATTGCCCGGGTGGGCACCGTGCTTGGCTTTCTGCAGCGGGGTGTCCAGCTGCCCAGATTCTCCCAGTATGTGGAGACACGCCTGGCTTTGGCCTCTGACCCGGCCTTCTGTGCCTCGCTGGATGATAAGCCAGACCTGGAGGAGCACGTGGTGGGGCCGCGCTGCCCGCAGTGTGACCACATCACACTGCAGAACCTGTCGACAGGGCTGCTGCAGAACCTGTCGGCTGGGCAGCTGCACCACCAGATTTTTGCCACCTATGCAGCCGTGTACAGCGTGGCCCAGGCCCTCCACAACACGCTGCAGTGCAGCCCCATGAGCTGCCCCGCGCGGGAGCCGGTGCGACCCTGGCAGGTGAGGATGGGGCTCCAGGGCTCCGTGCTGGCCCCTTGTGGCAGCACTGGGCTACTGGGTAGGGCCAAAGCCCATCTGGGCTAGAGGTGGCTCATGGGTCAGCCCGGCTCCCCCATCCCATCCCCCAGCTCCTGGAGAACATGTACAACATGAGCTTCTGTGCCCAAGGCCTGGCACTGCAGTTCGACGCGAGCGGGAATGTGGACATGGAGTACGACCTGAAGATGTGGCTGTGGCGGAGGCCAACGCCCAGGCTGCACACTGTGGGCACCTTCAATGGCAGCCTTTGGCTGCAGCCCTCACAGATGCGCTGGCACACACCAGGCAACCAGGTGAGCGTGAGGCACACAGGCCCCCACCACAGTGGTGCCCCAGGGCCAGGCCGGCCTCGAAACGGGGAGTATCTGGGTCTCTGGTGCCTGTGGGCAGAGCCAGACGCTGCGTCCCCACAACAGGCACCTGCATCCCAGTGCTCCCGGCAGTGTGAGCAGGGCCAGGTCCGCCGCGTCAAGGGCTTCCACTCCTGCTGCTACGACTGCATGGACTGCAAGGCAGGCTACTACCGGCAGAGCCTAGGTGAGCTGCCCGGCATGGTCTGCACAGCTCAGCCTGGGCGGGTCCTGCAAGCCCTGGCTCCATGGCCAGTCCAGACCGGGGAGCCTGTGGCCCCAGCACCAGCCCCCAGGACCCTCTCTCCTCCCCTGCTGCAGATGACTTCGTTTGCACCCCATGTGGCCAGGACCAGTGGTCCCCGGAGCGGAGTACACGCTGCTTTCCCCGCAGGCCGCGGTTCCTGGCATGGGGGGAGCCAACCGTGTTCCTGCTGCTCCTGCTGCTCAGCCTGGCACTGGGCCTGACACTGGCTGCTCTAGGGCTCTTCATCCGCCACTGTGACAGCCCACTGGTTCAGGCCTCGGGTGGGCCACTGGCCTGCTTTGGCCTGGCCTGCCTGGGCCTCGTCTGCCTCAGTGTCCTCCTGTTCCCAGGCCAGCCAGGCCGGGCCAGCTGCCTCGCCCAGCAGCCACTGGCACACCTCCCGCTCACTGGCTGCTTGAGCACACTCTTCCTGCAGGCAGCAGAGATCTTTGTGGAGTCAGAACTGCCACCAAATTGGGCGACCTGGATGCATGGCCACCTGCAGGGTCCCTGGGCCTGGCTGGTGGTGCTGCTGGCCATCCTGATGGAGGCAGTGCTGTGTGCCTGGTACCTGCTGGCCTTCCCACCAGAGGTGGTGACAGACTGGAGGGTGCTGCCCACCGAGGCGCTGGTGCACTGCCACATGCGTTCCTGGGTCAGCCTGGGCCTGGTGCACATCACCAATGCCTCGCTAGCCTTCCTCTGCTTTCTGGGCACCTTCCTGGTGCAGAGCCAGCCTGGCCGCTACAACCAAGCCCGCGGCCTCACCTTTGCCATGCTAGCCTACTTCATCACCTGGGTCTCCTTCGTGCCCCTCCTGACCAATGTGCAGGTGGTCTACCAGCCTGCTGTGCAGATGGGCGCCATCCTCCTCTGTGCCCTGGGCATCCTGGCTGCTTTCCACCTGCCCAAGTGCTACCTGCTCCTGTGGTGGCCCACGCTCAACACCCCTGAGTTCTTCCTGAGGGCAGGCCCTGGGGATGCCAGGAAAGGGGCTGGAGTGGGAGTAGGGAGGGGCCTCAGGGGAACGAGGGACCCTTGACCCCACAGCCTCATGCCCAGTGAATGCAGTGCTAGTAGAGATACCCCCAAACCCAGCAGCCCCCAGACTGTGCCCCTACAAAGATCCTCTGTGCCCCCTGAAGACCTCAACCTCACTGTAATGCCTAAGTCCACAGCAAGTGGGAGGGGACCTGTGACCCCACCCCAAGGCCACCAGAGGCAAGCCTTGTCCTTGACTGCCAGCAAAGGCCTGGCCAGGTGGCTTGGCCCCACCATCATGGAAGGTGGCCCACAGAGGGTGCCTTGAGACCCACAGCCACACCATGAACTCAGCAAAGCCCTGGCCAGTCACTGGTGGCCAGACAGGGTACTGCTCACCTGGCTGTGTCCAGCCTGGGGCCTCCACCCAGCACCCTTGCAGGTGTTACAGGTGTGGAAGGTGGGCATGGGCACGTGTCCAGGGCACGATGGGAGGGCCAGCAGGGCAGAGGGCTGCTCAGGGAAGAGGGGGCCTCCTTTCTCCCTGGCCTACCCAAGCCAGCACCGTGGACAGAGCACAGGCAGAGGTGGGGGTCAGCACCATGGCCAGTACCAGCTGCTGGGACCCCTGCAGTCAAGAGCCAGCACCAAGGACAGAAAACTGCTGCCAGGACCCCCACTACCATCCAGCACCAGGGACAGAGCCTCACAGAGGAACTGGAGGACAGCAGCTGTCCAGGACCTCGGGTCAGAAACCAGGCACAGCTCCAAACTCAACCCCCGGCCCTGAATCCTGAGGCAACCCAGTCAAGGAAGGGACGTGGCTCACACAAGTCCCATAAAATTAAACGCTTTTTAGTGTTTAAAATAGCATTTACACAGAAGCGGCTCTGCACGAACTAGAGGCGGGACTGACAGTATCTACAGCGCAGTGAGCAGGGCCAGGCGTGCCCCAGACAGTGGCACCAGGGCCCCAAGGGAGTCACGGTGTGCAGCGTGCCCCCGACCTGCCCCCACACTTCCAATCTCAGCCTGTGCCTCCTCCTCGCTGGGTGCCAGGAGGGCAGGGGAACATGCAGCCGCCACGGCTGGACAGGGAGCGGTGGACAGCTGACCAGCTACCCCTTCAGAGCAGGCGGGCCAGCAATAAATAAATAAGTTAGATCCTGCTCTGGGCAGCCAGAAGGGCCTGGGGGCTCCAATACTGCCACTCGAGGTCCCCACCCGAGCTGACGGGTGAGGCCTGTGCACTGGGTGAGGGGGCTTGGGACCACCTTCACACCGCTCTGGAAAAGTGGGGGCAACACAGAGCCCAGGGGGACTTCCTCATCCCCAAGGGAGGTCACCACCAAGGACAGGGTCAGAGGGTTCCTGAGGCTCAGACTGAGGACAGAGATGGCCTCCCCCACAAGGTTCTGCAGATGCAAGCTGCTCTACTGCAGGAGACCCCAGATTGCAGTGAGGGGGCTGTCCTTGGCCCTCACCTCTAGCCTGCTCCCACTGCTGGGTGGGGCCCAGGCCCACAGACTGGCCTGCCCCTGGCCGGCCAGCCACTACCACACAGGCCAAGAGCTCCTGGGGCAGGGCCGCTGTTTCCCCCACAGGCAGGGTTGAAGGCACAGGCAGCCAGCTACATGATGTCCACGAAGAACTCACAGGGGTTCCCCATGGCCTTCTGGAAGGACTGGCGACTGCCTGTTAACTCTGGGGGCACAGCAGCCAGCTCTCGGACAGGTGGCCCACCAGGTGGCCCACCCACCACTGCATAGGCCTTGGTCAGGGGGTGCAGTGGGGGGAGCCCTGGGGCAACGGCTGAGACTTGGCTGCGAGGGCTACTGCCCCGGCTGAGCTGGCTGACTGGACGCTCCCGCCAGCCAGCGCTGCCCGACCCACTCAGCACCGTGTGGTCTGACTCGCTGCCACTGCCCCCGGCTCCAGCTGCCCGGCGCTCCTCCTCTCGGCCCCGGGCCCGGCGGCTGCTCCGGGCGGACCCGCTGCTTTTGCTCCCTGGGGGTGAGAGTGAGAGGGTGACAGGGTCAGCACCGTGCCTGGCCACTTCCAGGACCCTGGCTGCTCCCGGGCAGGCAGGCAGGGCCAGGACTGGGTGGGCCTGAGCAGGTGGAATGTGAGGGGCAGCCATGCAGACACAGGGCAGGGCTGGCCCCACCCCAAGAAGCAGGAGCAGCTGCAGAGGCCAGGGGGGCAGTGGCAGGCAGCAGGGACACAAGGCCAGGTCATGCCCCACACCTCACCCCGATGCTTGAACCAAGGGCTGGTCTCACAGCTGAGCGACTGAGGCACCAGCAAAGACCCTGTGTGCCTGGCAGACATGTCAGCCCTCCTGGGCTCCCACCCGAAGATCCACTGTCCACCCAATCCCAGGGCCCTGGATAGCTAATTGGCTCAGCCCCTGTCCTGGGCTCCTAAGAAGTGGTGGGAACCTGAGGACACAGACTGGCTGGGGACACGCCGAGAAGGACGCCGGGGGGGACCCTGGCTTACCGGCCCCGAGGGTCCACTCCGCTAGTCCTTCAGTCTAAGGCTTGCTCAGCACAAAGCAAGGGATACATGAGTCACACACCAGCCGGGCACTCACACCCGCCACCAGCGGGCCTGACCGCGGCTGTGTAAGGCGGGATGGCTGCAGGCCTGTCCAGGGTTCACGGACACCCAAGCTTCCCCTTGGGCACTGCCACCCTGTGGCCCGCCTCTCCTCTCCCATCCTTCTCTGGCTCCCCTAGGCTGGCTACCTGCGCCTCTCCCCAGACCCTGCAGGCACAGCCACTGGCCTCACTGTGCCCACTTGGCCTCAGACCTCTGCTCCAGCAAGCCACCTCCCTGGGGACGCCCCTGTCCTCCAGGCCCTGGGGCAGGGTCTTCTGAGGCACTGTCTCCTTGCTGGAATGCAGGCTCCCTGGGGGACGCGATCCGTCCTCCCATGTCCCAGGGCCTGGTGAGTGACCCCTCTCAATGCCTGGGGCCACACTCACCCCTGCTCCAGCCGCACCACCTCCCAGCCTCCTGTCTGCCACGCTGGAGCATCAGCCCCTGCCAGGCACAAGCGCCCAAGCCTCCAGGTGCTTGAGGTCCCCGCACGAGACTCAACCCTGTGCCCCGACACTGGCTGCACTTGGGAGCCCACCCCTGGCAGGCACACAGCAGGGGTGCGAAGGCAGCAGAGGGTAGCGGGCCAGGGCAGGGCAGGGCAGGGGCTGGGCCTGGGCTCTCACCTTCACTCTGCTGGCTGCCAGCACTGCCGCTGCCGTAGCCAAAGCCAGGGTCCTGGTAGGCGGGCGGGAAGCAGGGAGGGGGCCCGGGGTACTGGTAGGGGTAGCCCTGACCCAGGGGCCAGGGTGCTGCCGGGTGGGGCAGCGGGGCCAGGGTGTCCTGATCGGAGGCTCCGCTGGAGCCGCTGTTGAGGGTCAGGGCTGCGAGATCTGGCAGGAGAGAGGGGCGGTGAGGGTGGCACGGGGCCATGGGGGAGCCCACCACAGAGCCTCACTCACTGCTACACAGGTCCCCAAAGACGTAGTAGCACTGCTCCGAGAAGGTGACCTTGTTGACCGTGTGCCGCAGGAAGCCGTGCTTCAGCATGCCGCTGGCGTACTTCCGGGCCTCCCGCCGCTCCTTGAAGCCTTCCACGTGGGTGTACAGCCAGTCCACCACGTCTGCCCCTGGCCCCATGCCCGCTGCGTCAGGCCAGGGTGCTCTGGGCTGCCCGCCCTGCTGAGGAGTGGACTCGGCCCACTTCCCCCGCGGCCAGCCAGGTGGACCCAGCAGGGACTCACCGATGACGGCATTGGCAATGGTGATCTTCAGCCACATGCGATCCCGGATCTCCAGGCCCGAGTCCGGCAGCTGCATGACCCGGACCACCGCGCTCATGTCACTCTTCACTGTCAGGGGCACCTCCTCCAGCTCTGCAGGACAAGCTCCCTCAGTCACGGGCAGGACCAGGGAGTGGGCAGGGCCCGGGGGGCCTTCCTCTCAGCCATGGACACCTCTCCACAGGTTCTGGGGCCAGGCTTGGGCAAAGCTACCCCACCCCACGGACCAGAGCCAGGCACCAGCTGGGCCTCTTCCCCTCCGGAGGCCACCACCCTGCAAGCTCCGGGTTAGTCCTGTTACTGGCGGGAAAGCAGAGGGCCACAGGGCCACACACATCCCGCGCCCCGAGGCAGCACGCCCGGCTCCAGGCTGGGCATGCTGCCCTTCCGCCTCTCGGGAGCTGCCACTCACGCGGCGCGCCGGGCACGGAGCTGGTTAGTGAGGAGGAGCTGGTGCGCGAGACGGCGCTGGAGCAGGGGCTCGCACCGTAGCGGGGCAGGGCGCCCGTCAGCGCCGCCGTGTGGGACAGCCAGGCGGCGGGGTCGATGGGCCGCACCGGGTCAGCTGACGGCCACGGCGGGGCAGCAGACGATGGCAGGCGGACGAGGCAGGGACGGCGGGGCACAGGGGAGAGAGAGAGGCCCTTCAGGCTGGCTCTGGCGCCCCCGCCCCGCCCCCGCCCCGTGGGGCCACTCACCCCTCGGGATGGTGAAGTAGCTGCGGGGGGTCGGGTCCCAGCACTTGGCCACCGTGAGGCTGATGGGCCTGCGGGCGGGCGGTCACGTGGGTGAGGCCCGCACGCCCCTCCCGCCCGCGTGCCCCTCGCCCCGCGGGGACGCCCCTCACCCCGTCTGGGACACGAGCTCCCGCAGCACCCGCACAGCGTCGTCATTGCTCATGTTCTCGAAGTTGACGTCGTTCACCTGGGGGGCCAGGGGCATTAGGGCGGCGCTGGGCCCGGGGCGCGACCCGACCCCCAGCCCCCACGCGCACCTGCAGCAGCATGTCGCCGGGCTCGATGCGGCCGTCGGCGGCCACGGCCCCGCCCTTCATGATGGAGCCGATGTAGATGCCCCCGTCGCCGCGGTCGTTGCTCTGGCCCACGATGCTGATGCCCAGGAAGTGGTGCCGCTCTGTGGGAGGGGCCGTGAGCAGCTGGCCGCCCCGCCCGCCCCCCCGCCCGGCGCCAAGCCTCACCCATGTTGAGCGTGACGGTGATGATGTTCAGGGACATGGTGGAGTCCGTGATGCTGCTGAAGGAGGAGGCCTGTGGAGGGACCTGGTGAGCCGCGGCGGGGGCCGCGCCCGCCGCCCGCCGCCCGCCACCTACCCGGTCCGTCTGCCGCAGGCGCTGCTTCCGCCGCCGACGCTTGTGCTTGCGGATGAGCCGGGACGAGGTGCTCTGCTCCGTGGAGCTGCTCAGCCTGGCGGAGGGTCAGAGGTCAGGGCTGGGCCGCGGCCGCGCCCGGTCCGGC
Source organism: Geosciurus inauris (assembly GCA_004024805.1). Lineage (NCBI taxonomy): Eukaryota > Metazoa > Chordata > Mammalia > Rodentia > Sciuridae > Geosciurus > Geosciurus inauris. The sequence continues at coordinate 26,993 of PVHX01003379.1, forward strand.
GCAGGGAAGGGGCGCTCGGCCGGACCCCAGGCGGCACACGCACGCCGAGCTCACCCCGCCCACCGAGCTCGCCCCGCCCACCGGCTGGTGTTGTCCTCCTCCTCCGAGTCGATGAAGCTGCTGGACTCCAGCTCGCTGCTCAGCACAGTGGACGCGCTGTCTGGAGGGAGTCCCAGGTCCCGCCGCCGGTCTCCCCTTGGGTGCCCATTGGTCCGGGCAGCTGTGGGGGCAGCAGGGTGGGAGCTGAACACAGGGCCTAGGGGTGCCGGGGCCTGAGCAGTCTGCACCTCCATCTCCTGTAGTCCAAGAGCTGACCGGAGTCACTGGGGTCACCAGGCCTGGGGCCTCCAGGACTTCCTCTGTTTGGGGCAGGGTAGGGTGTTGGCCTTGAGGGATGCAGTCCCAGGACGTCTGTGGCAGACGCAGCCAGAATACCTTCTTCTCGGTTCCGCCGTCGGGCTCGCTCCCGCCGGTGACTGACCATGGACTCCGTGCCAGTCTCATTGTCCATCCCATCACGACTGCTGGCCACATTTGGACTGGGCAGACAGGAAGGGGGTGGGATGGGGCGGGGCAGGCCAGGCCGCCAGCACCTCAGATGTGTTCCAGACCCTCCCCTGCGTCAGGTGAACCCCCAGCCCCTCACCCACTGCGGGCCCTGCCCCTGTGACAGCTCCTTCCCTCTGGGAGGGTGGTCCTTGGGCAGCAGGCACCCGAGTGGCAGGGCTTGGCCCAACCTGAATCCTTACTGGAAGGAGGGTGGCCGGGAGTCCCCAATGCCACCTGTGCGTTCGAGGGGTGGAGGGAGGTCTGTGTGGCAGTCAGTTCCCTGGGACCCTGCATCCGAATGAGCACCCTCAGCTAGGACCAACTGTGGAAGGAGGAGGGGGCTTAGGACGCCATCCCTCTTGACTGCCCCAGGCAGGGTGCCCAGGGTACGGAAGCCAGCCCCTCTGCCCTCCCTCACCCAGCCCACACCTGCCTTCTCCCCCAGGGAGAGCACAAGCCCCCACCACAGAAGGTGCCCCTGCTGAACGCCCCCAGGGCAGCACACAGGCACCCCAGGAGCCTCCGGCAGAGCGGCAGGGGCTCACCCAGGAGACCACACGGCCGTTGAAGCAGGGCAGCTTGGCGTTGTCATCCAAGATCTCCTCCTTCACCACCCTGCTGGCAGACAAGGCCATGAGACCCCAGTCCGCATCCAACATGGAGACGGGGTTGCCCGTCACACCACAGATGCCATTTTTGGGTGCCCTGCCCAGCATATTCTCCTCTTAGGGAGTCTTGTCACCCTCCATTGGCTCCAGCCCCCAGAAACATTGAGGACACTGGCTGTTGACAGTTCACAGTCAGCCCAGGGCTTCCCTGCACCCCCAGGCCATACTGCAGCCTGGGGCAGGCAAGGGGACAAGAGGATGAGGATCTTGGGAGAGGGCCTGGCTTCCCAGCTCCCTGCTCTTCCCTGGCCCCATCTCAGACACCTCCCCATGGTGACCCTGGTTCAGCTCCAGGCCCTCCAGTCCTGCACCCTGTCCTGAGTCCCCAGATGCCCACCCAGCCTCTCTCCAGTTACATGGCACTCAGGGGCCCCCTTGGCTCTTCCATGCCCTCACCGCAAACCCACATATATCACAGCTCGTCTTACAACCATTCCAGAATCAGCCCACTGCACTCCCATCCCGCCTGCAGCCACGCCCCACTTCCAGCAGGACCCCGTCTCTCCAAGTCTCATGGGGTCTGGACCCACAGGATGTGGGTCTCACCCTGCTCACTGCTGCACTAGAGTCCTTCCCTGCATCTCCCCAGCACAGAGGAGGGCCTGGTGTTCAGCTGGCCTCAGCGAGGTGCAGGGACAGCCAGGCCCTTGTACAGACTGGGGCAGGTAAAGACACACAGGCCCAAAGGGCAGTCTGCTGCCCTCCTGGGTTACCCACTCAGCCAGGGAGACAAAACAAACCCATGTGCACTAGACCAGTCCCAACTCTTAGGGGTCCATGGTCTCCTCCAACCTGAAGACCAGAGTAACCAAGGACCAGACCTGACCAGGTCCTGAATATACCCATTGAGCAACATCCAGCCCTGTCTTAATGCTGTCCCCTGGGCGGATGGGCTGGAGGAGGGCAGAGGGCACCCAAGCAGGGTACAAAGGGAGTGCAAACAGCAAGACCTGGGGTCAGGGCTCAAAGGGCAAGGGTAGCTGGGCAGGGGCTGCAGCCTCCAGGGCGCAGATATCCCACCACCTGGCACTCAGCTCTGCCAAGCTCAGTGGGATTTTCCACACCCAGGACTTGGCCTAGCAGAGAAACAGGAGCCGGGAACCAGGCTGGGCCTGGACGTGCACCTGGCAGGAAGCAGCCTCCTAGCCTGGTGGGCCTAATGCCAGGACAGGGCCACCCCTGCCTGCCACTCTAGGCCCAAGGGCCCTGGGACACCTCCACCCAGCTTGCCCCAGGCAGCAGCAGGTGCAGAAAGCCCCTGCGGAACTGGCCACTCCCCACCCATTCAACTACCCAGGAAGCAAGGCCTAGCCTACCCACCCACTGGGATGAGGCCCCAAGCCTCGGGCAGAGTGGCTGGTAGACATGGCCAGCCTGGGAGGGGAGGGTACACCCCTTTCTGGTCCAGCTGCTGCCCCCCCCCATGCCTCCTAGGGCCCCATGCCAATGAGGTGGACACCCACTGGACAGAGACAGTCATTTCTCAGGACCCTTTCAATATCCATGTCTCTACTCACTGGTCATACCCTGCAGAACTGGGCCAGCCTTCCAGAGAAGATTGCAACCCCATCCCTGGCTGGCCTGTCAGCTCTGAGATCTGGGGCTGCTGAGGGTGGGGCAGGGTAGCCCTCGAGGGCCCTGGGGCTCCGCCCACTACAAGCTTTCTTCCTCTCGGGAAGCTGCCCACAGCAGACCCCAGCGAGAGTCCCCACCTCAGCCCAGCAATGGCCCAAGTGGCCCTGAGCAGCCTCTCCCTGCCGTGCCCAAGCCCCTGCCCTCTGACTCACCCCTGGGAGCAGGAGCAACCCCAGCACCACCTCTGGCAGGCTGCCTGGTCCCTGCTGGTCCGCTCCTCTCCCCAGCCCCCCAGTCGGGGCCCCAGGGGAGCAGGGACACCTCAGGTACGGCTCCTGCCCCACGTGGCAGCTCCTCCCAGGGCCAGTGGCCCTGCTGCCCCAGTTCCCCAAGTCCTGCCTACTACCTGGATGTGGCCACCCTAGGGCAGGGGCCGGGCAGAGTGTGGGAGGCTGCCCACAGCAGCCAGCACAGCCTCCCAGGAGCACAACAGGGTCAGGACTAGCTAGAAACAGAGGTAACTGCCAATCCTCGACACCCTGGACTCCTTGTGAACCTGGCCGCTCAGGTGGCAATGGCCTCAGCTGCCCTTCTGACCCCTGGGATGGCCACCCAGGGCACCCCAACCTAGAATTCCTAAGGAGATCCTGGTTAACCTCAAACTTGTGGCTGCCGGGTTCTGCCTGCCGCCCTGCGACCCACCCCAGGGAGGAGTCTGCTTGGAGGCAGGGTCCTCAGAGGCCAGCATCAACTGGCCAAGGACCCCAGGCTCTCAGAGCCCACAGCACACTGCCGGCCAGCCTCGCAGTAGTGTGGCTGCAGTACACCCGTCCCCACAGAGCGAGCTGGCAGGGGACACAGAGCCATCCTGAGCCCTCAAGGAGGTCCCTGTGGGCACCTGTGGTCCCAGCCCCCACTGGGCCTTGGGGTATACTGGGCCCTTACCCCAGCCGCAGCCCCACCAGCCACAGGCCCCACACCAGCTGCGGATCCCAGAGCTGCTGCTCCTCCACCCGCCTGGCAGGCAGCACCTCCCCAGGCTGAAGCTACATAGGCCCCAGTGTCCCCATAGCTGAGCAATGTACCACCACTGCCCGGACTTTCAACACCAGGGAGACACCGGCACAGAGAGGCTGAGCCACTGACTCCAGATGGCACAGCTGAGGAGAGCAGAGTGGAAGGCGCTCAGACATTCTGGGTCCTCTGGGCCACGAGGAGCCACGAAACACCGTGCCCATAGGCAGGTGGCCATGGAACCAAGGGTTCCAGCCCTACCCTTGCCAGGGCCACCCCCCAGTCTCTGGGCCTGGATGCCCACCCGGCACTTCCAACCACCAGACCCAACACCGGGCACTTCCGCAGGACCACCAGAGGCCCTGCCCCTGAGTCCTGGGTCATTGGGGTGAGTCTGGTGAAGACCTGATTGGCCAAAGATACATAGTGGGAGTGGGGCCCAGGACAGGCTCTGCTCCTTACTTGTGGCCAAGTGTGGTCAGCAGAAGCTCAGGGAACCCAGGGCTAGCCCACAGTGAACTAGAGGATTGAGGCAGCAGACCCAGACTCACTAGGATACTCTTCACAGTAGCCAATCTGGGTCCAGCCTTGGGAACACTGCCCAGCACAGTCAGGACCTGCCTTCTCACCCCAGAAACTAAACTAGATTCACTTGGTATTTAGGCAAGCTTCCAGCGCAGTGCTCATTTATGCTAAACTGTGAGTGACTAGCCAGCTCTTCCCATAGGAAATTTATTCCACTGAATAAATTATTCTATAGACTAGGTGGAGCTTGGAGCTCTGCAGGTAGAACTCGGGAGGAGGGAAGTAGCTGAGAGAGGTCCTCCTTCAGGCTCCTGAGGCCACCACGCTATCAGCCAGGAGGCAAAGAAGCAAGGTAAGCCCATCCTGTCTGCTCACTGCCACACCAGCCCAGCCTCGACCTTTGACCTGCCCTCTACCACCCAACTCTCTTGGACACCTGATGTCCCCAGGATGTGCTCTCTGCCTTCTCTCTGCACCCACCCCCAGCCATTCCCAAGCCTGCCAAACACCCCAAAGAACTTCTCATTCAAGACCCCAGTCGGCCCACCCCTCCTCAGCAAGGGCACCTAAGGTCCGCCAGGGCTGTCCAGAGGCACCGGTCTGCAAGTGTGCTGTGGGGTGGCAGCCCCCTTCCCCCCCACCAGGAACTGAGTGGGTCCCTGAGAGATGCACCCTAGTGGCTTTGGGTGGCAACCTGGGGTAGGGCACACTCCTCACCACACCCTCTCTGGAGGCATGAGTTTATACAGAGAGCATTTGTGACTTTGGTTTTTGTTAAAGTAGTAAACTAAAAACCAAAGTGCCCTTTCACGCACCTTCTGCTGAAAGCCAGGGATGCCCAGGCCTAGAAGAGCACAGGGACTGTGTGAGGGTGCCCAGCCAGAGGAGGGAGGCCAGACTCGAGCACCACAGACCCTGACCTCAGGCAGCAGGAGCACCCATGCTGGGGATGGCCAAGGACGCCCCCTCCTCTGCTTCTCCTGGTGTTGGGGGCAGGGTTGGGAAGACAAGAGAGTCCTGTGGTCCAAAAGGCTCTCAGGCCCTCCGGAGCCCAGGCTTGACCTGACGTGGGGCTGCCAGGGACTGTGCGACCACAGAATCCAGGAAAGGCCTCAATGTCAAAGTCCTAAGACATGGCTATACACAAGGACACTGCTTGCCTGAGGGCGCCCGGCACACCTGCTCGGCCCACAGGGCCTCAGTGAGTCCTCCCCCCTCGGCAATGCTGAGGGGGACTCAGGTTTCTGTGGCTGAGCTGGGTCAGGCCTACTGGACAGCCACCTCCTGCTCCTAGTCCCAGAAGCCCAGCTTAGCCCAAGTGGGAAGTCCCTTCTCCCAGGAAGGCCACCACAGTGCTCCTGCTCCAAGATGCTGGCCCAAGTCAGCAGACAGTCTGGGTTTCTCCCAGGAATGCAGGAGGGACCAGCAGCCAAAACCTCAGAGAAGGGTGGGTGGCCCCAATCTCTGCCCTGTCCAGGTGCCGTGGAGGAGGCAGCTAAGAGGAGCCTACCCTGACTCCAGAAACTTCTGCAAGTCCAGCAGACTGCTTGGGGTCGCCACTGCACCCACCCCACATCCTCAACCCCAAATGGGGGATTCACTGGGTGGTGGGACCTGTCCCACCCAGCTCCTCCAGGCTTGACCCTCCCCTGACCCCAGCCCCCATGAAACATAACCCCCTCAGGCCTGCCCTGAGCCCTGGTTCCCACCCCACAGAAAACAGCCTGTCCTGAGACTGACTAGGATCAAGAAAGAGCTCGGGTTTGGGGTGGACTGTCAGCGCACAGGGAGCCAGGTGGACTGCTGTCAGGAAGCTAGGGTCCCCACCTGCCCATGGTCCAGAGCTCTCCGGCTCCCGCTGGCAGTCAGGGCCCCAGGGTCTCCATTTCGGCACAGGCAGATGGGCGCACACACCAAGGGCCACCGAGGTGCTGGAGCAGACCCGGGCCCTGCGCACACCCTGCGCGGAGGCGCACCCGGGCCGCAGGCGCGCCCAAGATCGCTGACAGCCCAGACCCCAAGCCCTGCCCCACACGGACAGGTGCCCACCCGCCCCCGCCCAGGCCGCGCGGCCCACTGACCCGAAGTCCTGGTCCATGGACTTGAAAAAGAATTTGTAGGCGTGCACCGGCCGGTTGCTGAGCACGTTCTTGAAATCGGCCAGCGTGACGCGTTCGGGGGCCACGGGCAGCTTGACCAGGTACGGCGTCTCCTCCTCGTCCATGTGGTAGATGATCTTGGTCTCCGCCATGGCGCGGCGGCGGCGCGAGCCCGCGCGGCGCTCAGGGCCCGGCCCGCGGCTCGGACTCGGGGCGCGCTCCCCGCCCGCCGGCCCGCGCCCCGCCCGGCCGCGCCGAGGCCCCCGCGCGTCCCCGGCTCCCGCCCGCGCTCCGGCCGCTGTCCCGCGGCCCGCGGCCGCCCATCCGCCGCCGGCCCGGGAGCGGGCGCGACGGACGCAGCACGGAGGGCCGCCGCTGCCCGCCGCCCCCTCGGGCCGCGCCGTTCGAGGACCGCCGGCCGGCCTGAGCGCGCGGCCCGCGGGGGCGCCCGAGAGCCGGCTGACGTCACCGGCCGCCCGCGGCAGGGCGGGCGGGGCTGCGCACGCGCGGGCGGCGGGGCGGGGCGGGGCGGGCCGGCGGGGCGGGCCGGCGGGGCGGGGCGGGCCGGCGCGGGGCGCGGAGTGCGCGCGGGGCGGGCTCCCGGCTCGCTGGCCCTGGCCGCGCCCGCCCCGCTCCACTCTGCGCTCGGGCCCGGAGTCCCCGGCCAGGCGCGCGGGGCGCCCCCAACACGCGCTGGCCTCAGTCCCTGCTCAGCCCTGGGGTCCCGGCACCCAGACGGACGGACGCGCCCCGGAGATAGGCGGAGGGACCCCAGGAAGCCCCGCCTCCACCTGCGCGTCTCGTCCCCTGCTCAGAGGCCCCGCCCCCGACCCCTGAGATGCCTGGGGACCAGTGGGAGCGTTGCTGCTCCAGTCCTGTTTCTCCACCCTAACCCGAGGATGCCCGGGTCCTGGGTGCCTAGAGTCCAGAGGCGTCCGGTCACTCTGGCGGGCTGAGGGGCGCACCGCAGGAAGCTGAAGATACATGTGTCGGGCAGTGAGCCAGCAGCACTCGGTCACTCTGCGCCTGGCGCCAGCCCCAAACTCCTGCGCCCACTTCCGGGTCCCATGGGAACTCCAGGAAACTCTGGCAAAGTGAATGCGGTGCTCGCGCGGGTGGAGGTGTCCAGGCGCGGTGCCCTGGCAGCTGCTGAGCCAGAGGAACTTTGTCCTGTGTACACGGGCCAGCCAGAGGTCCTTTGCTGGACAAAGGAGACCCAGTGCACCCCTCAGGCAATGAAGGGTCCAACCACTTGCCGCTCTGAAAGCTTGGAGGCTCTCCCTCCCCCAACTCAGGGAGAAAAGTTCCAGGCTACTAGGAGTCCCAGGCCGGCCAGAATGGCGGCAGTCCTGGGATGCAGCAGGAGTGCTGGGGGAAGGCATGTGTGATGCCCCTTGTGACCTGGGACTCTCCCATCTGCCTGGCTGTGATCACCCCAAGCCCTGGACTAACAAAAGGAAAGACCCCACTACTGCCTGGAAGACCCAGAAGTTGGGCATAAGTCCCCAGTATAGCCTAGGCCAAGCGTCCTGAACTCTGCAGCTTCAGCTCTGACAGGTAGGACTAGCAGGACTCTGCTACCCTGGGCACTACGGGCCCATCACCTGGAGGTGGGCCCTCTCCCCTCAGGCCTTAGTTTCCCCAGAGGTAACCTGAAGAAGCCAGGCAGGCTGGCCTTCAATGATCTGACCCTAGGAGGTCTCTGCTGGTGCCCAAGGGAAGAGGAAGCCAGTCCCTGCCTTGAGAGCCCCATAAGCCAGCTGTGGGTTGGGTCAGGGACTGGGGCTAGCTGCCCTCCTGCTCCCACCTAACAGTGCAGCAGAGGACAGCACCAGAGGTCTGAGGCTGCTGCCAATTGGTCAGGCTGGGGCCCACAGGGAGGGCTGAGTGTGCGGCCGAGGCTGAGGCCCTGCAGGAAGGGCTTGTCCAGTGACATAGTCTGGTAGGGTCACAGACTGTGAGGCTGGGAAGGAGGTGAACTCCCAGGCCCACCTTCCCACACATCTTGGCACTGGGGTCCTTGTGGGTGGCTGCCACCCTCTCTTGCTCCCACTGTAATAATTTTTTTGGTACCAGAGATTGAACCTAGGGCCCAGGGGCTTAACCACTGAACCACACCCCCATTCCGTTGTTGTTTTAGACAGGGTATCCCTAAATTTCTGAGGGCCTTGCTAAGTTGCTGACGCTGGTTTTGAACTTGCAATCCTCCTGCATGAGCCTCCCGAGCCACTGGGATCACAGGCGTGTGCCACTGTGCCCAGCTCTGCCCCCATGATTCTGAGGGCACTGGAGGAGAGGCAAGGTGTCAGTTCAGGTCTGCATGCTTTCTCCCCTCACCTCCACCCCATGTTTGTGCCAAGAACACACAGTCAGCTCCTAGCCACTGGCTGAGCAGGGGACCCACGTACACCCCTGTTGGCCAGGCCCAGCAGCCCAGCTCCTGCACTCCATCCAGTGTGGCCCTGCATCCTGGTGAAGCCTTCCTGTCTGTCCCAGGTCTGCTCCTCAGAGGCCTGGACCAACGTGCCCCTGTCCTCATGTGCTTCCCTCCCCGTCCACGTCCACAGAACTGAACCCTTCACTGCCGGGAGTGAGCAGCAGAACTCGGTCCCACATGCCCTTCCCAGGACACGTGCTCCTGCGAGGACCCAGACCTTCCACTTACAAGGGTGGACAGGACTGTGATACTGCAGGGAGAGAACACTTGCTCGAGCTCCCAGGGGACTGACGGACAGTTCTGTAGGCATACTTGGGCCGAGTCTCAAAGTCAAATGTGGCCTTTATTGTGACATGGCAGATCCCCCAGCAGGACCAAATGCGGCAGCACACAGAACCGTCTTCACCCCCAACTCTGTCCTTAGTCAAAATAAAAGCCAGATGTGGCCCCAGCCCCAGACTCCAGCCCAGGGAGGGGCACTGGTCAAGGTCTTCAGGAGCCCAGTGACTGTCATGTGGGCCATGGAGAAAAGGGGAGAGAAAGCTGGAAAAGGGGGTCAAAAGCAGAGGCAGAGCCAAGGGGTAGCCCCAGTGGCCCAAAGCAGCACAGAGGGCCTGGGGTCCTCAGTCCCAGTACAGATCAGATAGCAGCCCAGCCGGGATGCTGGGCAATGCAACCTGGACAGGCCCCTTGGGAGCTCACAGTGGCACGGAGCTCCCCTGGAGAAAGGGGTGTGCCAGCCTCCCAGGCCGACTCCAGCTTCCTAAGCCATTAGGTCCTGACTGAGCCCCTCTGAGTATCTTCCTGCCCCTAGGAGGGAGAGGCCAGGAGGGCACGAAGGTTTGGTGGACATAGAGGATCTTGGCTGTGCCAGAAGTGGGAGCAGGGCCACCAGTGGACAAGGGTGGCCAAAGCCTGGCGGCCACTGCAAAAGAAACCCTAGGAGAATGAGGGTGGTTCCTGGAAGAGGGAGTGAGGGCAGCCACTCTGGCCAGTCCAGACCAAATTCCAGGAAAGCAAGCGGGACCAGCCGCTGAGAAGGAGCTGGGTGAGCCTGGCAAGGTCAGGGGGCATCCTCCAAGGCAGAGCTGCTGGCCAGCCAGGAGCCCAGGCCCCCTTTATTTGCAGTACTCCTTCCTGAACTCTGGAAGCCAAGAGAACAGCTGGTGTCAACTCTGCCCCTTTCTGTGGGAAACTCAGGGCAGACATTCTGCAGAACTTCTCAGACTCCTGAGTGGAGGTGGCAGGGGTCTTGTGCCCATGGGCTTGCTGGAGCCTGCCTTTGGGGCCCTGGGAGTAGGTAGGCTGGGGTATGGGCTGGGCCCTGAGATCAGCAGGAGGGTGGCAGGGACCTCCCCCAGTGCTCACCTTTGTCCAGGTCGATGCTCTTGGCAGGCAGGGCGCTGTGGGCCAGCTCAGCTCTCTCCTTCAGGATGTTGTTCTTGTAGTCTGGTGTGGGGAGAGCAGGGTGAGGCCCTCCAGGGGCGCCCTCCCCAGCCCGGGCCTTGGTGTCCGGCCTACCTAGTTGAATGTCCTCACTCCTGTAAGGGGCCGGGTCCTCTGCGAACTCCGCCAGGTTTACATCCTTCCTGGAGAGGCAGCAGGTTAGGCGTGTGGCCGGCGGGGCGCGGGCGGGGCGGGAGGCGGCACTCACCCTGGGGTCTTTGCCGACTGCTTGTCCGAGTACTCGTAGCCTGCCGGCGGAGGGGCACGGTGTCGGGGGCAGCCTCGCCCCTCCCCGAGGAAGCCCCCCGCACTCGGGCTCGCCGTCCGCGCGGTCGCAGCGCCCCCGAGCCCCCGGGTCTGGAAGGCTCCAGCCTCACCTCCGCGGCGGCGCTGGCGTGTGGCCAGGACCACAGTGATGAGCAGGAGGATGAAGAGCAGGAGCGTGGCCAGCACGTAGCCCAGCTGCTGGAAGAAGTGGGCCCGGCCCTCGGGGACGATGACGTTGATGACGCTGCGGCCTCGCGCCAGCGTGGGGTCTGCGGGCGGGCGGCGTCAGGCACGGGCGCGGGCACCAGGGCCGCGGTCCTCCCGCTCACCGGGCGGCGCGCTCACCTGGGCCGGGGGCGCCGCCGTGGCCGGAGCCGTTGCCGGGCGAAGCCCGCGGGGGCGGCTGCGCGGCGGGCTCGGTGACCCTCAGATGGAAGACCCGGCGCTCGTGCAGGCCGCAGTAGTGGTGGTGCAGGTGGCAGGAGTAGGTGCCCTCGTCCGCCGGCTCCAGGGAGTCGATGCGCAGCGAGAAGTCCCCGCGCGCGAAGGCGTCGGCGCCCACCGCCACGCGGTCGCGCAGGAAGGGCGGCCCGTAGGCGCGGCGCTCGCCGGACGCGTACAAGTCCAGCAGGCGGTCGGCTCGGTCGTGCGGCACCCCCGGCGGCTGCCGGTCCCAGTGCGCCACCTGCTGCGCCTCCTCCAGGTGCCGGTCGGTCCACACGTGCGCGCGGTTCACGCAGGTCAGCAGCGCGGGCGCGCCGCGCAGCGCCGCCAGCACCTCCTTCTCGCCGTCCCAGTGCGCGCGCGCGGCTCGGGCTGCGGAGGGGAGGGGACGGTCAGCGGCCGGCGGCGGGAGGGGCGGGGGGCGCGCGGGCACACTCACGGTCGTCGGTGACCTCGAGGCGCACGGCCAGGCTCTCGTAGAGGTGGCAGTAGTGGTGGTGCAGGTTGCAGGTGTACAGCCCCTCGTCGCCCTCCTCCACCGCTGCTTGCCGCCGGCGGGACAGAAGCGCCACATGAGCTTTCCCGGCCACGCCCGCCTCAGCAGCCCGCAACCCGGACACCCCGCGGGCTTCCGTCCCCTTACCGCGGATGAGCAGTGAGAAATTGCCGTCATGGAAAGCGGAGGGCGACAGCAGGAGGCGTCCACGGTCGCGCGGCTCGTATACGCGCTGCTCGCCCGCCGAATACATGTCCACAAGTCGGCGCGCTGGACCTCCCTTACCGCCGCTGAGGTCCCAGTGGACCACACGCTGGCGGTCGTGCAGCCGGTCCTGGGTCCACACCATGCGGGGGCTCTGGCAGCGCAGCACGGCCTGGGTACCCGCTGCCCAGCTCACTGCCGACTCAGACACCACCGAGCTGCCAGCTGTTGGAGACCCGGAGGGCCCTGGTGGGGAAAGGAGAGTCGGCAGAGCTGGGGCCCAAGGGGATTGGTATGAGTGGGGCTGGCAAGATGCGAAGAGGACAGGCCCCGTGATGTGGGTAGAGTGGTCACTAACCTGAGGACAGGAGGACAGCAGAGCCTGGAAGGAGAGGAAGAGTAAAGCTGGGGAGGGACGCCCTCAGCCCTTGGTACCAGTCACCCCCCAACCTGTGGCCACTTGTTTCCTGGGCCCCTCCTGCAGTCCTGGACAAGAGTGTTTCCATGGTGCCCACTGAACTGTGGTGGGGGTGAAGTGGGGACATATTGTGTGGCTCCTGCAGCTGGACATGGGTAGACCCTTCACACAGCCCCTCACTGCCACCCTGCCTGGGCTTTGGGGACAACTTCTGCCCTTTGGGAGTGAGGCAGCTGGGCTCCCCAGGGGTTGAGAGGTGGGCCAGGAGTTGACCCCTGAAGGCTGGTTCTGGAGCCTGGGTCTGTCATCAGGGGCGACTTCTCAGGTGGCCTTAGGACATCACTGCACTGGTGGTGAGTCCACCCCAATCCTCAGCCTGAGGCCTTGTACATCCTCAAGGGGAAGGGCCACACCACTTAGCCCTGAGGGTCCTGAGATCTTAGACGGCAGGGGATGCTGCCCTACAATCAGGACTCAGTGGGGCCCTGTTAGCCTTCCCCCAGGTCAGGAGCCTGAAGCCAAGGAGTGGACGTGGGGAAGGCGCCCCGTCTACCACCCCACAGGCCCAAGTTCTTGCTGCAGAGAAGTGGCCCAGTGCCTGGAGCGTCTGAGAGGAATGTGCAGGGTCAGCAGGCCAGCGAGGGCGGGCCCTGGGGGCCCTGGAGGGGGCTGGGACGGACCCTGCAAGCCCCACAGTTGTCAGGCACCCCCTTCAGAGCCACTCCGCTTCCCTTCCCTGTGGGAAGAAGTGCAGATCTGAGGGGCTTCACCTGGAGCCTCACGGTGAGTAGGGTCGGAAGACCCCGTGGAGGCACCCGTGGCCACAGCCTCCCGCCCTTCTGGGCTCCAGCATCCCTGCATCCCACGAGCGGAACTGTCAGAGGTCCGTCTGAACCCTCAGGCCCTTGGTGGACATCTCTGTGAGGCCCCCAGCCCCATCCCCTCCCCTGGCAGGGGCGCCTCCCCCTCCCAGCCCAAGCTCAGGCAGTTCTGCCCGAGCACAAGTCAGCCCAGACGTGCTGGCTGCGGGCACCCGGGCCCAGCCTGCCCACTCACTCTGCAGGAGCAGGAGTTTCCACAGCAGGGCGCGGGACGGCAGCTCCATGGCGCCAGCCCAGCCCCTCGCCTGGCTTTGTCTCACTGCAGCCTAACTCTCCAGAAAAACAGCCGACCCCCCTCCCCCCTCCTAGCACCCGCCGTGACATCACGGAGCCCGGGGCCGGCGGTCTGTGCCCCGCCCACTCCGGCTGCTCCGGCCGTGGCCTCCCCGTCCTTGGCTGGCCGGGTGGGGAGGGGCTGCCCTGCAGGGTGGAGTGCAGCCCTGGCCAGGCACTCACTGGCCAGTCCTAGGGGAGGCTAGTAGCACAGTCCTTATGAGGGCAACAGGGCCTGAGGCAGGACCCCTGAGGCCACGCGGGTGTCATCTGGGACTTCATGGGCTGTTGTTCTGGATGGGGGGTCCTGCGTGCCCACCTCTGGCGTTCCCCCACAGGAGCTACCTCCCACCTGCTGGCCCCTTGTGCCAGATAGTCCTTCTGCCTCTGCCTCCTAACTGAGGAGGACCTTGGGGCCCTAGGGATAGGGGCCCTGGTGGTCTCCCTCCGGATAGCATGATGGGCACTGCGGCCCAGTCCCCTTTAGGACCCAGAGGAGCCAGCCAGGGAGGCAGGCACAGTGCCCCTGGCACTGAGGCCAGGGGGGTGGGCGACCTGGACAGAGCCTCCTGTCCCTGAAGTCAGACCTGGGTTGTGTGCCCCTGGAAGACCCCCACCCAGGGGAGGCAGGGCATAGGACCCCACACCCCCACCCTGCAAGGAAAGGCACAAATCTGAAGCTCTGGGAAAACTTACAAAGTCACATAAACAGATGTGGAATCGCAGAGCAGGCCGTGTGCACCAAGCCCACCGCGCGAGTCCCGCAGACCTCGCGACAAAGAGATTCTGAACAACCACAGAACCCTGCGCGCAGTCCAGGCCGCCCACTGCATGGCAGGATCCTCACAGGCCCAAGCCTGGGGCAGGGTTCCCAAGTCCTCAGGGCTCCCACCCCCAGGGCTGCCGCGGGGGACGGGACAAGTGGGGCCTAGGGCGAGGGGCTGCCAGGACCAGCCCCAGGACCCCAGGGTCACGGCTTCTCCAGGCTGGGTGGGGCCCCTCTCCCAACCTGGAATCCGTGTGGGAACTGGACCCGGCTCCTCCCAGGCCTTCATTCTGGAAAAGCAAGCCCCGCCCTCCCCAGCCTGGCCTCTCCGCTGTTTTTCTAACTGGTTTCCATTAGTGCTGAGGCCTCTGTGGACATCCCCACCACACCCTGGGAGCAGAACCTCACTGCCTGCCTGTCCCGTCCCACCTGTCCCAGGCTGTCCCTCTCTCCTGTTCTCCACAGAGGGAGAAGGTCCAGGTCACAGGCAGATGGCTGGCCTCTGGGGTCTGGGAGGGGCCCTGGCTGCATTGGGGTTCTGGGGGAGTTGGAAGGCGCCCAGAGGCACTTGGTCCACTCCTCTGCTCAGACCAGGACACTGTAAATGGCCACGGGCCCTCCTCCCCGCAGGTCCCTTGGCCTCAAGTCCTGCTGAAATTTGGGAGGCCCTCAAAGTGCAGACCCCAACAACCAGTAACAGGTCACAAGCCAGATGTTGATGTCTGGGAGGACCTGACCTTTGAGAGGCTGCATGGGCACAGCTGGCCCTTCAGCAGCCCCCTGTCCTGCCACCCTGCCCTCTGCTTCACACCAGGGAGTCAAGCAGGAGGCCCACTGCCCCCTCCCATCCTTAGCAGGAAACGCCAGGGTGGGGGTGGGATAGGCGGCCAGGCTGCCAACCAGTGCCTGCCCCCCACAACGGAGGGCCTGGGGCCCTCCTGCTCCTTACTGGGCTGGGCTGTGGAGCCCCTGCAAGCCCCTGGGCAGCCTGTCATGCTGTGGACACGCAGCCCACCCCCCACTGGTGTCTTCATCCCTGCAGGAAGAGGGCAGGCCAGGACAAAACAAAACCACTGGCCCCACTGCTCTGGCCAGGCCCCAGCCAGACCAGCGCCTGGGCCCAGCAGCTCTTCCTGGGGCGTGGCCTGACCAGGGATGCACCAGCCCACTGGTGCTGCTGGACCCAGGATCCGGTGTTGGCTCCTGCTCCTGGTGACGGACATTCCAAGCAGCCGGCTCATCGGCACATGGGGAAGAAAAGCCACAGGCGCAGAGACAACCATAGCCAACTGCCCAGAGCTGTGCACAGGCACTCACACTCGCTCCCAGGTTTGGAGTGGTTTTGGTACTGGGGACGGGAACCACCCGGGTGCTCTACTGCTAAGCCACATCCCCAGCTGTTTGATTTCATTTCCAGACAGGGTCTCACTGGGTCGCCCAGGCTGGCCTGCAGCTGGCCTTCCTCCTGCCCCAGCCTCTTGAGTGGCCTGGGTTATTCACACTCACTCTCACACAATCACCCCCACACAGGTACACTCCCACGCTCTCACACGCACCCACACACACACACACACTCTGCCTCCTGCCTCGGTTGGTCCACAAGGAACAGTGTGACTCTGACACACACTGCTGTTCCTCCATAAGGGTCCACACTGGGCCGAGTGTGGCTCCGGGGTGAAGTGTGTGTTCAGCCTGCTCAATGCCCTGGGTTCCATCCCCAGCACTGCGAAATCAATATGTGAACAACCAAAAGAAGGTAGCTTCTTTTAAAAAACTGCACGTTGGTTCATTCAGCAAGCACTTACCAGGCATCAGCTGTATGCCAGGCCTGTGCAGGCCCTGCCTAGCACTGTGGGTGCTGAGGCCTGCCCTGCTGGCAGCTGATCAACCTGCATGCTGGTGTATTCAGATCACTCTGGGGTTTGGTTTTGTTTTGTTGGTAACCAGGATTTAACCTGGGGCACTTAACCACTGAGCCACATCCCCAGCCCTATTTTTTTTTTCATTTATTCTTTTTTTTTTTTTTTTTGGTACCGGGGATTGAACTCAGGGGCACTCCACCACTGAGCCACATCCCCAGCCCTATTCTGTGTTTTATGTAGAGACAGGGTCTGAGTTGCTTGGCACCTCGCTGTTGCTGAGGCTGGCTTTGAACTCACGATCCTCCTGTCCCAGCCTCCCAAAGTGCTGGGATTACAGGCTTGAGCCACCACACCCAACTTCTTTATTTATTTTTATGTGGTGCTGAGGATCCAACCTAATGCCTCACATGTGTGAGGGCCAAGAAGAGACTGGACCTCAGCCCCAATAGCTGCTAGGAACCACCAGCCCTCAGGGACAGCCTGGCAAGAACCCCAGCAGAAAGAGGCGCTGGCTGTGGGAACTTTGCAGAAACTATGTGACCAGCACCACCCTGGAAAAAGAGCAGGGGCAGGGCTCACGAAAGCGAAGGCCACCTGTCCCACGAGAAGTGCTTCCCCAGGTCCACCTGTGCTTGGTCTCCAGTTTGGGACTGGCTGCTGGTAGAGGGGCCCAGTGGGTCAGGAAGGCCAGTCTTTTCTTCCTGAAGCTGGGGCTGGACAGCTTCCAGAGAGCCAAGTACAGGGCCCAAGCTGCAGTCCTCTTGCCTCAGTCTCCTGAGTAGGTGGGATTGTAGGTGTGCTCTGGCTCTAGTGGTGGTTTTTTTTTTTTTTTGGCTATTATTGGTTTTTGTTTATTTTTGTACCAGGGATGAACCCAGGTGTGCTTAATCACTAAGCCACATCCCCAGCCACCCGCCCCCCCTTTAAAAAAAATTGAAGCCGGGTGCAGTGGGCACACCTGTAATCCCAGCACTCAGGGAGGCTGAGGCAGGAGAATCGCGAGTTCAAAGCCAGCCTCAGCAACAGCGAGGCGCTAAGCAACTCAGTGAGACCCTGTCTCTACATAAAACACAAAATAGGGCTGGGGAGGTGGCTCAGTGGTCTAGTGCCCCTGGGTTCAATCCCCAGTACCAAAAAAAAAAAAATTTTGAGACAGGGTTTTGCTAAATTGCTTAGGACCTCCCTAAGTTGCTGAAGCTGGGTTTGAACTTGTGAGCCTCCTGCCTCAGCCTCCTAAACAACTGGGATTAAAGTTTGTGCCACTATTCCCAGCTGTTTATTTGATTTTGTTTTGTTTTGTTTTGTTTGAGGTGTTTTCTTGTTACTCTAAAATAATTCTTCTGTTTTTTCATAAAGAGTATTGAACCCAGGAATGCTTTACCACTGAGCCCCATCCCCAGCCCTGAGATCACAGAAATGCTCATGTTTGTTCTGATTGTCACCAACCCACAGGAGCATTTAGACCCAGAGATAAAGCCAGCGTGAGAGTTGCTGGGTGGCCTCAGCACCTGAGCAAGCATGCCCATGCCTGCCTGAGGAGCCAGCTGCTGGACCTGGTCTTGGGCTGTGGCTCTACGCCTCCGGCCCAGGAAGGCTGAGCAGTCCTTCATATTTCACTCCCTGTGGCAGGGGCTTTGTGACAGGGGAGCTCTCCAAAGTGTGGGGAGATGGTTAAGAGATGGCAGGACAGCTACTGTGTCTGCAGACCACCTTACCCCATGCAGCCAGGCAGGTGGCCAGGTAGCTGGGGTTGCATGGGGGTCCCACCGACAGGCAAGGCGCAGACACATGTCCATTCTGCATATTAGAAACTGAGTTCAAGCTTTGGAGGCAAAATTGGAAGGCACTGCTGGGGAGACACAACAGTCAGTGTCACTGTCACACAGGGAAGGAGTGTGACACACACTGTCACTCACTGGTCAGTTCTAATGTGGGGCCAATATTTAAAACCAGCACAGCAGTGAAGGATCTGGGAGGACCAGGGAGAAACATCCCTGCCTGGGGAGTTGTTTGGGGCTGGAGGGGGCCTCTGGGCCCAGCAGAACCAGCACTTTCGGGATGGGCTTTCCTCTTGCATGCACCCTTGTGGTTTAGCAGTAGTAGGGTGCCTTCCTAAGAATGTGTTTGTATTTGCATAAGTACTTATGTCAGATAACAATTTAAGCCTTTGGCTTTAGGTTTTTTTTTTTTTGGTACTAGAGATTGAACTCAGGGGCACTCGACCACTGAGCCACATCCCCAGCCCTATTTTGTGTTTTATGTAGAGACAGGGTCTCACTGAGTTGCTTAGCGCCTCGCCATTGCTGAGGCTGGCTTTGAACTCGCGATTCTCCTGTCTCGGCCTCCCAAAGTGCTGGGATTACAGGCTTGCGCCACTGCGCCCGGCTGGTTTGTCTTAACTACATTAAAGTATATATAACATGGCTGGACATGGAGGCACACCCCGGTAGTCCCAGCAACTCTGGAGGCTGAGGCATGAGGATAGCGAGCTCAACGCCAGCCTCAGCAACTCAGACACTTCCTCAAAATAAAAAATAAAAAGGGGGCTGGGCCTGTAGCTCAGTGGTAGAGCGCTTGCCTAGCATGCATGAGGCATTGGGTTCGATCCTGAGCACCACATATAAAGAATAATTGAATAAAATAAAGATCCATCAACAACTAAAAACATTTAAAAAAAATAAAATAAAAATAAAAAGGGCTGTGGATATGGCTTAGTGGTAAAGCACCCGTGGGTTCAATCCCTATTAACCACCCCTCCAAAAAAGAAAACAACAAAACAACCTGTACGTATCCTATTCGTATCACCATCCAAGTTGACTGTAAAACAAATACACTTTTAAATAGGGACCCAGTCTTCCTGTAATCTTTGGTGAAGTTTGGCATCTTTAGAAATTATCCAGATGAAGCTGGGCATGGTAGCTCACGCTTGTAATCCCAGCACTTAGGGAGGCTGTGACAGGAAGGTCGCAAGTTCAAAGCCAGCCTCAGCAAAAGCGAGGCGCTAAGCAACTCAGTGAGACCCTGTCTCTACATAAAACACAAAATAGGGCTGGGGATGTGGCTCAGTGGTCGAGTGCCCCTGAGTTCAATCCCCAGTACCAAAAAAAAAAAAAAAGAAAGAAATCATCCAGATGTTTCCCGTGACCTTCACCATTGGACAAACCCTGTTAACACCTCAGGGCTGGACTACACGGTGGTTGGCAGGTGTGAGCAGAGGTCCCAGAGCAGCAGAGCCGATGGGACCACGTGGGCTCTGCTGGACAGACTGCAGCTACCCGAGTTCCACAGTGGCACTGCCCTGGGTGGCCCTTGCCATGTCTTCCTGTTTCTCAGCAAGCCAGACAGAACCATGAGGATGGCACCTGGAGCCCAGCACCCGGGCCCGGCTCTAGGGTGCGCCAGCTCCTCCATATTGTCTGAAGACAAGCCAGGCATGTCCCAGACAGGATGGTGACACTTCCGTCCTAACCAGTGACCACACCCTCTCCTGACCCAAGCTGGGGGTCCAACTGGTTTTGCTGCCACCCAGGACCCCACTCCTGTCACAAGTCCTCAGGAAGCTGCACACTGCACAGTCCTGGACTTGCCCTGCTTCAGGGTGCCTGGGTGGCCCTCACACACGGACACTGAGTGGTTCCAGGACAAAACACCAAGCACTTGTCAAAATCCAAGGAGATGGATGTCATCCCAGCAACTTGGGAGACTGAGGCAGGAGCATGACAAGTTCCAGGCCAGTCTTGGTAACTCAGCAAGACCCCGTCTCAAAAAAATTTTAGAAGCTGGGTGCGGTGGCACACGCCTGTAATCCCAGCACTTTGGGAGGCTGAGACCAGAGAATCGCAAAGTTTTTTTGTTTTTTTTTTTTGGTACTGGAGATTGAACTCAGGGGCACTCGACCACTGAGCCACATCCCCAGCCCTATTTTGTGTTTTATGTAGAGACAGGGTCTCACTGAGTTGCTTAGCACCTCGCCATTGCTGAGGCTGGCTTTGAACTCGTGATTCTCCTGTCTCAGCCTCCCTAAGTGCTGGGATTACAGGCATGCACCACTGCGCCCGGCTCCATCATCATCATTATTAATGGATACAGCCACACCAGGAGCTCCCAAGCAGCTGTCTCCACCGGATGGTGTCCTCACTACAGGCTTGGTGGCACCTGCCAGATTGAAGTCCCATATGAAACAGAAGCAATGGAGCCAGCCAGAGTGGGTAACACAGCTGTGGGGCTGTGGCCTCTGGCCCCCAACCCAACTCTGAAGCGATCAAACCAAGACTCCTCAAGCCAGGGCTCTCAGCCCAGGCTGGGGGCTGGTGCTCCCTGCTGTCAGTGGGACAACTGGGTGGGGGCCTCCAAACTCAGACAGAGTTCCAGCCTCCTTTCTGAGGGAACTCAGAGGGCCACAGCCCAGCCAGGGACGTAGCCTTCTGGGCTCTGCTCCAGAAGGAGGACCCGCTGCCCTTGCCAGCCGCATGCTCCCGACCGCAGGAAGCAAGGCCGGCTGGAGGTGCAGGGCGTTGCTCCACACGCCCTCGCCTCGCCCAGCACAGGAGCCTCTGAGGGGGAAATCCTTGGCTGGAGGGCCAGGAGAGGGGCTCACATGAGCACTGGAGCCATCACACCACAGCCAGGCAAGTCTCAGGACCAGCTCAGTGAACGCTCACCAGACACTGGCCAAGCAAGCACTGACGGGGCAGTGGGTACCTGAACTCATGTAGAAAACCCACTATCGAGGTGGACATCAGCTCCCAGCCCAGGGTCCAAGAGGCACTGCCCCAGAATGTGCCAAAGATCACCTTCACCAGCCCCGGTCCTGGCTGGAACTCAAGCCGAGTGCTGCTGGGAGGGGCTGGGGTGAAGCCAGTTGACAGGCAGCTCGACAGGCCCTCCACCCTGCGCCTCTAGCCTACCTCTGGCCAGAACAGGGGTGACAACAGGAAGGGGCTGGGAAGCAGGGCTGAGGCCAAATAGGGGAAGAAGAGAACACACCTCTGCAGCCTGGGAGCAGCTTCAGAGACAAACATAAAATCCCCAAATCACCCACTGAGGCAGTGGCCAGGACACAAAGGCTTCCCAGGCACAGGCAGAGCAGCATCTTTAGTCCCGGCCCCACTCAAGGGGGCAGGGTGGAGAGCGGGGGACTAGACACACGTGGGCTCTCACCCTTGGCACTGCTGACATCTGGGGCTGGCTCTGTGGTGGCAGCGTGTCTCATGGGTTTGGCAGCAGCCCTGGCCTCTGTCCCCACTGTAACCACCCAAAGTGTATCCAGATGTGGCCCAGGGCTCAGTTAAGAACCACTGCCCTGGAGGCCCAGGAGGCAGAGTGGCCTGGAGCCCCCTCTGG
Source organism: Geosciurus inauris (assembly GCA_004024805.1). Lineage (NCBI taxonomy): Eukaryota > Metazoa > Chordata > Mammalia > Rodentia > Sciuridae > Geosciurus > Geosciurus inauris. Next base: position 48,260 of record PVHX01003379.1, read on the forward strand.
CCAGCACCCCAGGACCTGGATGGAGGGGCCAGTGAGCTCCTGAGGCACCTGGTGTGCTACTTCCACCAGCCCCCTCTACTCCCCACTTCTCCCGCAGCAGGGAAGGGTGGGGTGAGCTGCAGGGCAGCTCCTGTGGTAGGGCTGGCAGGAAATACCAGGAGCAGCTGCTTGGCAGCTCTGGGTGCTGGCCAAGAGCACCAGCAGCAGCAGGCCTAGCTTCAAAAGGGCATGTCTGCTTCACCCAGGGGAGGCTCCACTGCTGACCACCTGGTCCTAGGATCCCAGCCCCACTCACTGGGAGAAACCTAGATCCTGAAAAGGTGCTTGTGACCCTGCTGGGAGGCCTGTGGGGAGCCTCCGGTCTGCTCTTGTGGCCCTTGGGGCAGCCAGAAGCCATGCTGCTGCCCCCTTGTGGCCACCAGCGTAGGCCTCCAAGTTGTGGTCAGCCTCACCCTTTACAAAGCCCGGAACAGTCTCTCCTGACAGGGACCTGGACAGGACCCTACTTACCTCCATGTGGCTCCCAGGGTAATGTGGGGACATCTATATAATGTCCCCTCTACCTCAGAAGCTCCTAGCAACTGTGCTCAAGATCCCACCCCTCCTCTGAGACCTAATTTGCAGGCACTTAAGCCCAGGCCTCAGAAATTTTGGGGGTGGGTGGGGTACTGGGGTTTGAACCCAGGGGCACTTTACCACTGAGCTACATTCCTGCATTCTTTTTTTTTTTAGTTATAGATGAACGCAATACCTTTATTTAGTTTATGTGGTGCTGAGGATCAAACCTAGTGCCTCACACATATGAAGCAAAGTGCTCAATCGCTGAGACACAACCCCAGCACCCCCGCTCTTTTTTAAAAAATTCTGAGACAAGGTCTTAGGAACTTGCTTAGAGCCTAAATTGCTGAGGTTGGCCTTGAACTTGTGATCTTCCTGCCTCATCCTCCCAAGTTGCTGGATTACAGGTGTGTACCACCACAGCTGGCTTCCCAGACATGTTTCTGTGACCAAAAAACAGGAAGCCCTGAGAGTCCTAGCGAGAGGTGCCTTAGCCTAATGTAGGTGGCAGGTGGAAGCCACAGTCTGTACACACATCTGTATTGCTGGCATCTAACTCGCAAATCAGAGAGCAGGGAGCTAGGCGGGTGAGCTCGCACACATTCCTGGTGTTCTCACCAGGCTCTCCTGCCCACAGTCCAGCTTCCCCATGGCTTGACGCATAAGTGCAGGGGTCCCTCTGGGCCAGCTCTTGGGGGCGGTATTTTCTTCTTCACCTGGGGTAGCTGAGATTCATGTGGCCCTCTGTCTCAAGCTAAGGCTCTAGGCTTTTCCAGCTCTGTGACCAGCATTCCATCCTTACCCCCAACCCTAAACCTTCCAAACCACCCATTCAGCCCCCACCTCCACTGTGAACCCAGGGAAGTGGCAGAGACTGAGAAATGATTAACTAGCCAGGGTCTCAAGCCAGGCCAAGGCACCTGAAGACTGACAGCCATGCCAGTGCCTGCCCCTGTGGCTAGACATGGCTATCTCAGACAAGCAGAAGGGCTCAGAGGACCTAGGAGCCTGCAGGGTACCATCCCCATCTCTGGGAAAACGAGGGCTTATTCTGCCTCCCCAGCAAGGCCCACCCACACCTCCATTCACAAAATATATTCTAGTCACCACTTCCAACCTGTCCCTCAGCACTTTGCCATCTGTGTGTGCACTGAGCCCCCCAGTCCTGGGCTGTGCACAGCTGCCCTATGGCAGACATTTATTCAGCAAGGTGAGGAAAGGCAGCAAGGGCCAACTGCAGCATGGACAGATAACTGGCCCCATTGGGCCCTGGGATTCTCAAACACAGACGCTAGTGGCCCCTACCCCAAGAGAGCCCATGCCTGGCAGAAAAGTCCAGGGAAGCCCAGGACCTCATACCAGGCAGATGTCCAGGACAACCGGGGACAGTGGAGTCCTCCCAACATTTATTACAAAGGTCACCCACAGCAACATGGGGGGCAGGGAAGAAAGGACTCCAGTCTCACTTATTCTTCACATAGATCTTGGGGGTCTGCCAGCCCTCAGGGGCCTCCTTCAGGCCTGCTTTCAGCCAGATGCGCCTCAGGTCTCTCTCGAACTTGATCTGCAAGGGCAAAGGAAGTGACCACCAACCGATTTTTGGCAAAGCCACACACTCTCTGTCACTCACTCCCCCAAGGCCCAAGAAGGTGCCCTGACACACCTGCTTCCGTTTCAGGCGTCCTTCCCGGACCTTCCGTCGCAGGAATCGGGTTCTCCTGACCAGCTTGCGGTACTTGTGGTGGTTCATCTTTCGCCGGCGGATCTTCAGCACGTTTTTGCACTGCATGTGAGGGGCATCCCAGATTCCTTCCTGCCCCTGCCTAGCCACCCCCTCCACCTGACTGGGTGGACACTGGTAGATCTGGGTTGGAACAGCAGACACTGGAACCCCGGCATCCAATCTGGGCAAGAGGTAGCGTGCAGTCAGCCAGCTTTCCAGAGGGCTGATGGCCATCTTCCTGGGGACCAGCAACTCCTCAAGCTCCAACTGGGCCCCTGTGCCAGGAAGAGATACAGCCCTACTTTGGGCAGTAGGCTGCAAGGTGAACGGTGACCAGCAGGCATGGCTGCCCAGCACCCCTGAGACAGGCCAGGGCCGACTGCAGCCTGCAAGAAACAATGTATCATAATTACCATTGGTGAGGCCACACTACACAGGAGCACTGCCACCAACCAGGCCTGGGCAGCAAGTCCACCCCAGACCCTAGAATGGATGACCTGCACCTTATCCTTGGTCCAAACTGCAGTGATGTTCTTGGAGGAAGCCTACGGCCAGGTCCCTACCTCCACCTGAGAGGGTGAGCTGGGCCGCTGGGACACACACGTTCCTAACCTAGACATGTGTCCCAACCCTCAGGGGTCTTACCTGCCCAGGGAAGAGACCTGACCAGCTGAAAAGTCAGACGCTGCAGGAACATGGTCTATGGGAGGCGGCGGCCCAAGGTGCTCAGGAGAGCTGGAACACAGGTGGCCGCTGAGGTCAAGCGGCAGCGGAGGGCCGGCCAGGCCGCGCGACTCCCGCTTCCCACCACTCTGGGTCCCCCGGCCTTCGCACGCCGCTCGCCCCTCGGACGCCGAGAATCCGGCTCGAACCCCACCTCCGCCACTCTGCGGCGGTGCGACTCCGGTCGGCCGCCGTCCCTCCCCGAGCTTCAGCTCCCGCGGGAGCCAACAGCACGGGGCGATCGACGTCCGAACGCACCGAGGGGCTCAGGCCCGGAGCGCGGCCCCGGCGCTGCCGACGTCCCCCGCCGCAGCCTCGCGACCCTAGGCGTTGCGACCCTAGGCGTTGCGACCCTGCGACTCGAACTGACCCTTCCACTGCGGCGCTCGACACTTCCGGTCCGTCTCCAAACCGGTTCCCCGGCGTCCCACGCCCCGCTCCCCCTGGCGACCACCCAGCGCGCGTGCTCGTGCCGGCAGGGGCCCCGCGGGGCTCTGTGAGCGAGGGCTTCCGGTCCGAAGGGCCGCCCTAGTGCACACGTCAGTTCCGCCTCGTGCCTTGCGGAAGGCAACCGCACTGCCACCCCGGTGCCTCCTGAGCATGCGCGCTAGCGCGCGGCGCTCCGGCCCAGCCCCGGCCGGCAGCCCCGTGGCGGGCGCCAGACAGCCCCGACGGAAGTGCCGCTCTCTGGGCGACGAAGGGCTAGGGCTGCTCCTGCTCGGGCGGAGCCGGCAGCGACTTCGCCGAAGCTGTCGCCGCCCAGACGCCATGAGCCGCGGCGAGTGCTGGGCAGAGCCGGGCGCCCTTCCCACATCTAATGCGGGGCTTTTCCAAAGCAGACAAGCTCCGATATTATACCCGGGGAAGGAAAAATCAGCAAGCCAAAAGCAACCTCTAGAGGATGGCCCCTTAACGCTGCCCAGTGCACGGGCTGCCCAGCCACCACTCCGTCTGCCTAAGCAGGCCTGCTGGCTAGGACGGACCCCGCAGTGGACCTGCAGGGGCGCCCGGTGCTCAGGGGCTGGCCTTGTGGCAGGGACTTCTAGGGAGTCTTAGCAGGAAAAGGCCAAGCAGGTCATCCCCAGGCACCATCCTGGCTAAGCAGTGAGTGGGAGGGAGGACAGGCCAGTGAGTTCAGAAACTGCAGGCTGCAGGCCTAGCGTTGTAACTTAGGTTACAAGGCCAACACAGGTTCCTGCCTCCCGGAGGATTTGCCCAGGACTCCCAAGCAGGAAGATTTTGACCATGTTTGGGAGCCAACTTCTCACCCCAGTCACACAGCATCTCCTAATACCTGGTCTTATCACAAAGGGCAGGATGGTGCCCTCAAGTCCACTCCTCACCTCAGTGCAGACTTCCTGCACCTCACCAGGGTCCAGGAAGATGCAGAAAGACCAGGTCATCGTGTCAACAACAGTCCAGGCAAGGACAAAAAGAGCCTGGGCAGGGGCTGGCAACCAGTCAGGCTCTAGCTTTCAGGGAGGTAAGCCAAGCTTGTGAGAGTTCCTGTACCCTGGCAGACCCCAGGCCTAAAGGGAAGGGGTCCAGCTGGGGCAGAGGAACTGTTTAGTCACCTTGGCCATGCAGCAAGTACAGAGTTGGGACATCCTCTGCCACAGGAGCTACTGGTGCCTTCTCAGGAAGCACTTGGATGGTGCCTCCCCCTCCCCCTGCAGATCTGACTGGCTGCCTCCCACAAGAGCGGCAGCCCACTTGCAGGACCACCAGATAGGGATGTGAGCAGCCCCTGCCAAGCTAGAGGTGCTGAAACCTGACTAGGGAGATCAATCTTTCATAAGGGCCGGAGGAAGAAGCACTGCAATGAAAGAATTGGTGTGTGTGCTGTTTTCTAATTTTCTGTGGCACTGGGGATGGAGCCCAGGCCTTACATGTTAGATGAACACTCTACCACGGAGCTATATTGCCACACGGCTTTATGGCCAACATTAAGTTGCCAACACAATTTTCACTGTGATGTCGTGTCTGGTTTCACTAAGTTGCCCAGGTTTGCCTCAAACTTGCAATCCTCCTGCCTCAGTTCCTTCATGATAGCTGGAATTATAGCCATGTGCCACCAGGTCCAACTTCTAGTTTTGTGTTTATTTTTTTTTAATCAATGGAACTTTTTTTTTTTTTGTACCAGGGATTGAACTCAGGGGCACTCGACCACTGAGCCACACTCCCAACTCAGGGTCTCACTGAATTGCTTAGCGCCTCACCGTTGCTGAGGCTGGCTTTGAACTCGCAATCCTCCTGTCTCAGCCTCCCTAAGTGCTGGGATTACAGGCAGTTCTGGCCTGGAGGTTGGAAAGGCATCAATGGGGGTGGCTGAGGGTGGGCCAGGCCTTGACTTATGGTATAGTCTGTGCTGAGGAGGCCTGAAGTCTTGGGCTACAGAAACCATACACCAGGCAAATTGCCTGCTGCTTGTCGCAGCCTGGCAGTGGAGTGTTGCAGCCAACTCGTGCCAGATCCCACCACGGCAGCTAGCTGTACAGGTCCAGTTTTATACCCTGCTGGTAACACAGCCATTATTCAACAAACTTTAAAAAAGGAAATACTCAGGGCTATCACTTCCTACTTGTATACTTGTATCTATAATCTTAAGGTCATTTGAACATTATGATGGAAACACTGTCGAGTAGCTACTTCATTGAATAAAATTGTGTTGACAAGTTAAAATTAGCCATGGAGCCACCTGTTGATCTTTACCAGTATCCCTCAGTGTACCACTGTGCCTGACCACAGTTCCTCAGTGGTGGGTATCTGAACAAAGCAAAGCAGAAGTAGTGGTCTCTTTGTCCCATGCTGCATGGACCCCTCACAGGATTAGGGAGATGTTGGCCCCACAGTCTTCACCTTCACCAAGAAGGGCCACCAGGGTGACTGAACCATCCTAGGTGGCTAGAGCTTACATGTCCCTGGCTGGCTAATTGATGGACCACTGTGTCGGCTTTGCTAAGATCCTGAGCCATGAATGGGTGCCAGTGTGGCTGAGCTGCCCTATTGGCTGCTATAACCTGCCCTGGGGAGGGGCAGGGAACCTCCATGAGCCAGCCTGTTGTAAGGCTTGCAAAATGCATCCCAGCTCATTCCAGGCCCTAGCACTGCCTCTCACACAGGCTGCTCAGAGTCCCACTGGGCGATGCATCTTGTGCCCTTGCTGCTGAGCCCAGAAGGGGCCTTGGGCAGCAGCTGAGGACCAGGAGGTTGGAGCTGCCTCCAACAAGGCTATGGCCATCCCTTACAGCCGCAGCATCCAGCATGTTCCTTGGAGGGTCAGAATGAGGCCTGAGGGTCAGGTTCATGATATACTGGAGCAGACAGAGCTCAGGAACCACAAGTGGCCACATATTCACCAGACAGTGCAGAGCTGCTGTCTGCCATTGCCAGGCAGTCACAGAGGCTACGCTGGCCGGAAAACCACCCAGTCTACCCTTGTTGGAGGGCTGGACTCCACCTAACCTTCCTCTCAGATACCTGTGGGGCCGTCCTTATCCATGGAACCTTAACCTCTCTGCTGCTGCCCCACGGGCCCTGGACCCTGGTGCTTAATTGAGGTGCTGGTCTAGGAAGGTAACCACCGACAGGAGAGCCAACACCAGATAAACGATAAGCCGAGGTGAGACACAGCACCATCTACCCAAGGAACAAGGAACAGCTCCAGGCCTAACCTTCCTACCTGCCCAATGGCCCACTGTACATGGCAAGGCCCAGCTCTGGGGAGTAGGCCCTACAGATGGCCTGCTTCTGGCTACCCTGTGCCAAGACGTGCTCCAGGGTACTTCAGTACTTTCTTATCTTTACACCTCCTTCCTACAGCCCTCCAAAAGCAGCCTTTCATCTTACTTCAAAAGGCAGATGGTTTTAGGAGGTGCAAGGGGGCTCAGCACAAAAATTCAACGATTTAATGACAGTAGGAAGCAGGGGTGACAGCTCAAACATGCCACAAGGGCTCACAAGCAAGCAGAATGACAACCTAAAAAGCCTGTAATATCCCAAGCATCCTGAGAAGAGAACTGTTTATTCAACCACGTAAAATGCATATATAGGAAACTTCTCTATTTGGGAGCTGGTGGCCAGCACGCAGCATTGCACAGATAAAAATATACGACTTTCAACACAGACCTAAATACCTTCACATTTTAAAAATCAGAATTCTCTACACAAGTTTTAAGCTGGCAGAATTCCAGTTCTGAGTTTTCATACATAGCTTTCCTTGTATTAAACACATGTTTATTTACAACGTGGATAGAGAATAAAGGGCTATTAAGGCCATTTTCTCATTGTGAAACACCGCAAAATATGTACATAAGTACAACCTAATATAGGCAAAGGTTCTAAAAATCATCTTTCTTGGCTTAACGTAATTGAGCATCAGTACAGGAGTGAAGGAACAGCTTGTCGATAGCACCCAGCCACACCAACAGGATGTGTGCCTCTGCTTTCCCATGGAGCAGCCCATAGGGTCCAGCTGAGGAGGACTTCACCTAGGACAGGTGTGTGCCATGCCCCAGGCCACCCTAAGGGTACCTTGCCACCCCCTCAAATCCATTTCCAAATGCATCTCAAGGTCCAGAGTCAAAAAGTTTTCCAAAAACAATCATGGCCACAGGGCCACTTGAGCCACATACGCCCCATGAGAGGGTCCAGGACGGCCACGTGGGACCCACCTCACCTCCGATGCCTGCTGTGTCCAGGGTGGTCCCGCTCATAGCGATGGCCTGTGCGCTCATATGACCTTGAACGCTCCCGCCGCTGATCTCTGTAGTAATGACTTTTCTTCTTATATTTTCCAGAATTATCTGCCCGTTCCCGTGAGCGGCTTCGAGATCGGGACGAACTCCGACTGCGGGATTTATGTGGTTTCTGGGTGGGGTACTTGCAATCTTTAGATTTCCGGGAGCCCCTCACTTCGGAGCCTTTGTAGGGAGCACCTCGGTGCGCTTGCCTCGGTGGGGAGTCACTCCGGCTCCGAGAGCGGCTCTGTGACTTGGACCCGCCAGACGTAGAGCCGCTGTCACTTTTTCTGTGAGGAAGGACAGCACACCTGGGACCACACGTGTGAGTGCCTGTCCCAGCCAGGCCAGGACATACCCAGAGGGGCTGACAGAGACGTGACCTCCAGGTTTAGAGAAACAAGAAACCTTAGGGTAAGAGCCACTGTCTTGAGGGGCAGCCTGTCACTTCCTACCACCCTGGGGAAACCCCCACCCTCACCACCAGGCCCACAAGCAAGCCTCAGGCACACACCTCCTTTTGGGAGAAGCAGACCGTGACGGGGACCTTGAGTAGCTCTGCTCACGGCTCCGGCTCCGGCTCCGGCTCTCTCGCGCCTTTGGCAAGCTGCAGACAGGAGTGGAGCAGTTACACACCAGCAGTGTCTCCACCCCCACCTGGTGGCCACCTGAGCAGCTCTGGGTAGCTCACCCATTCACAGGACTGTCAGCCTCGGCTTTCTTCCTGCCCTCCACTTTCCTCTTGGCATTCTTCACAGACAGTGGGGAAGGCTTGCTTCCTTTACCTTCTTTGGGAGATTCTACCAAATCAATTTTAAGTTAAAAGCCAACAGAAAACTGTTCCAATAAGAAACCCATTAGCAGAGCAAGATAAGGTAATTTCTGTGGGGCTGATGCACACTAATTCTAACTTCCAGCCTGGATTTATAAACTAAGCATGCACCAGGAAGTTACAGAAGGCTCTCTAAGTTGTTCTCCCTTAGGGACTAGGCAGTGAGCACCAATCTTATCTCTAGGGTATGGTAACACGATCTATGTCAGAGAGTACAATTTTCATCAAATGACAAGCTAACTGGGTAGGTAGAGTAAACCAAAGCCATTTCAGATATGTTGCCCATGTTCCTTGCTTAAAAAAAAAAAAAAACAAAGAAAAAAACCCTTCAGGGGCCCCATCTTATTTTAGATACCACCAATGGTCAGTCAGGGATTCTAGCACCTGTGCAGCCCAGATCCACTGCAGGCTCAATTCCCAGGGAGATCTGAACGGCAGGAGTGCAACCCAAGATAGAGGCGCAGGAAGGTCACTAGCTCTGCCTTCGTGGGCAGCAGAGCCCTAACCTCACACACTCACCCAGCTTGGGGGCAGGTGAGAACCCTGCAGCGCTGTCTAGCACTGGGGCTCCCCCGGGCAGCAGGCCCCTAGCCTGAGCCTTTGCCTCTTCAATAGCATGCTTTCTCTTTTCCACTTCACTTTCCAAGAGTGTCAAGTCGACCTGAAAAGCCATAATCCCTTTATTATTCAGAACCAGATGCTTCTAGCCAAACACAGACGAACATTACATAACAACACCCAAAAGAACCTTTTTCCGTGTATAAAGCTGCAGGATTTTTAAGCAGATTTCTTGAATTTCTTCTTCAGTTGCTCCAAACAAAAGAAACCAGTGGGGACGATTGGGCAAAGGGATCTGTGAACACAAACACCATCAGATCACATTTTCTCAACTTCCAGGCCAACAAAACTCTTAAGGCAACTAAGAACAGCCTGCTGCAGGAAGCAGCTCTGGCACAGACTGAAGCAGCTGAGCAGAGACACACGTTACCAGAAATGGAGAAAGCCGTTCTGGGCAGCAGTGCACTGACCTCTAGTGTCCGGGCAGCGAGGTAGATGCAGGCACAGGCGATGCTCTCAGGCTGGAACCGCACAAAGACATCTGTGCGAAGACTGTCATTCATGTAGTTCCTGAAACCAAGCACAGCAAGAGCTGTGGCCCCTGGCAAGCCCAGCACCGTGTGCATCACCTAAGGTAGCTACACCTCTACGTGGTCTACTGCTAGGACTGAGACCTAGACAGTCCTGTGCATCCCAGGAGTTAATGGAGGAACACTTTAGCTGCTTTTTCTGAATACAGGACAGAAAGAGAAATTACTGGGGGGAAAAAAAGCTGGCTGAATGTCAGAAATACGGGCTGCTATGAACGAGAACCGACTTTAACTTCACTTTTCCCTCAGCTTTTGGCCTGCTCTCATGCAAAGCACAATGCCTCAGAAAGAAAACACTACTTAGTGGTTAAAATGTACTTGATTAAAGAAATCTAAATGCTCAAAATCCATAGTGCAGAGAAACATGCAAACTCAAATGAACGGGCTGAGCACGAAGCCTCGCAGCTGAGACAAGCTGTCCTGTGTTCCTTTTCCGCAGAGAGTGCTTGCGGCCTGGTCCTTCTCCAGATAACCGAGCCACAGCTTCCACGAAGGAGTCCACTTGCAAAAGGGAAAGGCCCTTGGTGCAGTTCAGGTGTATGGGAACATCATGCAGGAGGCCAATGCCCGAGGGAGTCCTCTTCTCGGGCTTACCAAAGAACGTTTCCAAACTGTCCCATTTCAACAAGGAGTCTTAAAATGAACATTCATAAAATCAGACAGCAGCAACAAAATATTAAAAAATACTTAAAGTTTCAACACAATAAGTACATTCTTAAAACTTTATCATATCTTAGAAGATATAAAAATACAAAACTTTGCATTTTAAAAAAGGCTTAAAACTGGCTACATTTTTAATGTTTTCCTTTAGATATATTTTTCAAATACTTATAGACTAAAATCAAACCTCATACTGATTTTATTAATATTGCAAAAACAAGTAATTCCATGAGAAAACAGTTGAAGACGTCATACATTCACCGCCCCAAATGCCCAAATAATGGCATAGTGCACCCTGGCGTCAGGCCACACCACAGGCGGGAGACTTGAGGGATACTGCCCTCCACCCAATATCCTTCCCCTAAATAAACCCCAGAGTAGATAACATCCAAACCCATTCAGATGCTAAACAATAAATTCCACATATGCCTACGAGAGGCGGCTGGTCTGGAGATGCTGGCTCCAGTGGTCAAGAGGGCAGGCAGTGTGGTGGCACCGTAGCTGTGGTCCAGGAGCTACTGTGGGTGAACAGCCCAGATGTGGGCAAACATTTTGTTTCTAACAAAAAATTTTCAGTATTCAAATAATAATAACACTATTCCATTAACTTTTAAGTTCTAAAAACAAATGAAATCCTCAAAACATATAAACTTATTGCTATATGTGAAATAGTTTACAACATTTTGTAAAAAGTCCAAGGAATAATTTAAAGATGCACACCTTTACTGAAGGGAGTCCAGCTGAGCTGCTGCAAAGAGCAACGTCAGGGCCTGGAGAAGTAATGGCACAGTCCCACACCAACAGCCTCAATTCCCATCGGCCAATTGTCATTTCAGCTCTTACAGCTTCCCACAGATGTTTTAGAGAAAGGTACTGCATCTTTATTATACAGGTACAGCAGTTTTAAGGGGACAAAGTCCAAGTCAAGACAGTTACCAACTCTAATCGATACAATTACCAAAGCACGACAGGATCAACAAGAAGCACAATCGTCAGAGAACCACAAGCAGCAGTCGGCCATGACTATACTATCGTACGCATACCACCAGTCTAGAGCCAGCCTTCGGTGGAGAGCCTGCACTGGGTTGGCTGGAGACGGCCGCTGTCCCTGCACCAAAGCGCTTGGACAGCAGAGGAGAAGTCTTAGTCACTTACCCTCAGAGGCTACCCTTTGATTGAAAGAGTACAGAAAAGAAAAGTCAAAATGGGTTCTCTGCAAAGCAGTCACAGCACCAGACAATTCAGTCAGCAATATGACCCTACAGACTTAACTCTGTGGGGAAAAGGGCCAGAACACCCCATATACCACACTGGTACCTCGGGCTTCATCCCTAGCCTATGCCTATTAAAACCAGCCCGGAATTGTTGCAAAACTTCATCCCCACTTTTTCCCACAGGATGCAGTTCCCAGGAAATTTCCTGTGCCCAGTCAATGGCTCCCAAAGGAAGCCCACTGACTGCTCTCCTCGAGGTGGGGAACACAGGGAATCCAGGGGCAGAGATGGGCCACCTACCGTTACACCAGTGCCTGTCATTTTGGGAGGCTGCCAGGCATTTACACGGCAGATCACTGGGCATGGGGACAACTCCAGCCCACAACCAAGTCATGGGACCGACTACCCACTGCCCAAGTGCCTCAAGTAAACATTCCTGCACTGCCCTTGCTGGTCTCGTGAGACAAGGAAGGTCAACTCACCATGCAGTCTGGACCAGGTGTTGGTTACGCTCACACTCTAACACCTGAAGGTACATAACGATTATCTGGAAGATATGGGTTAGGCAGTTATTACCAAGAACCTCACGAGAAAGGAACTCAGATCTTGTGGGTATCCATGCAGCAAAAGAACCTCAATCTAGATCCTAGGGATGGCTCCTGGTCACGTCCGGCAGATGGCTCAGCTGCAGGGGAGCTCTTGCGGGTGCACCTGCCGTCTGCTTCTGCAGAGGGGCAGCATGCATGGCACCTGAGGACTGGTCACGCCCTGTGGCACAGAAGACCACGCCTCTCCCGTGGCCCACACTCTTTCTCGTCGCCACAACTATTCCACCAGTGAGTCTGGCCTGCCCTAAGCATCAGTATGCCCAGTAGCCAACATACACAGCAGGGCACAAAATACTTTCAGCAAGTGAAGAAAAGCATTTTAAGTCCTTGGTGGATAATTTACCAAGAATGTGAGTGTCAGAAAGTCAAAGATGCAAGAGAGAAATACAATGAGACTCACCAATGAAAACTGGTTAAGACCAAAAGCATACACAGTAATCGTTTTTTTTTTGGTACTGGAGATTGAACTAAGGGGCACTCGACCACGGAGCCACATCCCCAGCCCTATTTTGTGTTTTATGTAGAGAGACAGGGTCTCACTGAGTTGCTTAGCACCTCGCCATTGCCGAGGCTGGCTTTGAACTCGCGATTCTCCTGTCTCAGCCTCCCTAAGTCATGGGATTACAGGCTTGTGCCACCGTGCCCAGCTAGTAATCTTTTTTCTTTTTTGGGGGGGGTGGGCAGGGAGAGGATACCACGGATTGAACTCAGGGGTGCTCAATCGCTTAGCCAGCCCCTTTTTCTTTGTATCTTTTTTTTTTTGTGTGGTACTGGGGATTGAACTCAGGGGCACTCAACCACTGAGCCACATCCCCAGCCCTATTTTGTGTTTTATGTAGAGACAGGGTCTCACTGAGTTGCTCGCTTAGCGCCTCGCCATTGCTGAGGCTGGCTTTGAACTCGTGATTCTCCTGTCTCAGCCTCCCTAAGTGCTGGGATTACAGGCTTGAGCCACCGCGCCCGGCTTTTTTCTTTGTATCTTGAGACAGAGTCTCACTAAGTTGCTGAGGCTGGTCTCAAACTTGTCACCCTCCTGCCTCAGCCTCCTGAGCTGATGGGATTACAGGTGTGCACCACCACATCTTGCAGTGGTCACCTTTTAAACATTTTTTTTTTTGGTACTGGAGATTGAACTCAGGCGCACTCAACCACTGAGCCACATCCCCAGCCCTGTTTTGTGTTTTATGTAGAGACAGGGTCTCACTGAGTTGCTTAGCACCTCGCTGTTGCTGAGGCTGGCTTTCAACTCACGATTCTCCTGTCTCAGTCTAAGTGCTGGGATTACAGGCTTGCACCACCGCGCCCGGCTTAAACATTTTTTTATTGAGGTACATAAAGCACATGAAATGCCTTGAGTACACTTGAAGTACAAACGCACACTCCTAACTAACCAATGCACGTTGCAAAACTTGAAGTTCACCTTGAAGCAAAAGGTTCAGAATTCTTCCCATTCTCCCGTAAGAGAAAGTGAGGCTATTACTCTTTTTTTTTTTTTTGGTACTGGGGATTGAACTCAGGGGTACTCGACCACTGAGCCACATCCCCAGCCCTATTTTGTGTTTTATGTACAGACAGGGTCTCACTGAGTTGCTTAGCGCCTCGCCATTGCTGAGCTATCTCAGCCTCCATAAGTGCTGGGATTACAGGTGTGCACCACCACACCCGGCTTCAAGGCTATTACTAAGGTGACTTTAGAAACCTAACTGGGAAAGAAAAATGTATGCTGACACATGACTTCTACAAGTTCACCACTATTTTTCTGAAAGTCCAAACAAAAAATTGTCAATTCTAAAACTCTTTTAAAAATGTGACTAGAATTAATAGCACAAGAAGACTGAAGTGTGAAGAATCACTTTGGGGTTACATCTATGACCAAGAAAACTGAGTCATGGAAACAGGTCATCTCCAGGACTTTTAGCCTCAGGGACATGTGGGGGCAAAAACCACCTTATACCCACCTTGTGAGGGTGCTTCACATGGACACAGAAGCCCAGCTCCTTGAGGACTCGTCTTTCTGCCTTTATAATCTGGTTCTTCAAGTTGACATAATCTTGATCCAGAAGAAGAGGCACAGGTTTCCTGCAAAGGACAAAGAATGTGGCCATATAAGGATTAAACAAAGTAAGACGTTTCAGGGTTCCACATGTGGCTCAATGGTAGAGCGCTTGTCTAGCACGTGTAAGGCCACAGGTTTGATCTCCAGCACTGCAAAAACAAAACAAAAAAGCCTCAGAAAAACAAAAAAGCAAGACCTTTCAGGGTATGCTATCACCTCCAAGAGGGGAGAATCTAACACAAACACCACACAGACACTGGTTGCAGACTTATTTCCTTTAAGTAACAAAATTACAGAACAAGCTTCAAACTCCAGAGCCAACCTACTTATCCCTTCCCTACAACCTGCCCCATTCTGGTTGATAAAGAGCATTCTAGTACATAGACAAACACTGCCTGAACACATCGAGGTCTAAGGATCTCGCTGCACAAATGCTAAATGCATTTTGTCTGACTCAAAGTTAAGAGGTCAGCTGGGAACAGTGGTGCACACCTATAATCCCAGTGGGAGGCTGAGGAAGGAAGATCATAAGCTCAAGACCAGCCTGGTAACTTAGTGAGACTCTGTGTGTCAAAACAAAAATAAAAAAGGACTAGGGAAGCCGGGCATAGTGGCGCACACTGAAATCCCAGCACTCTGTGGCTGAGACAGGAGCAATCACGAGTTCAAAGCCAATTTCAGCAAGGGCAAGGCACTAAGCAACCCAGTAAGACCATCTCTAAATAAAACACAAAATAGGACTGGGAGATGTGGCTCAGTGGTCCAATACCCCTGAGTTCAATCCCCCAAACCAAAAAAAAAAAGGACTGGGGATGTAGTTCAGTGGCGAGTGCTCCTGGGTTCAATCCCCAGATGTTCACAGTGGCCAAAAGGAGAGTCCCTGCTCTGGAGCGCTCAGGCCCATGGAAGAGACAACGTATCTCAGCTGTGAACCGAGGTGGGCCTTCCTCCATTCCTGAGAGGATCCTGGCTGATAGGAGCACACTAGCAATCATCCACAAAGACAAAGCCTCACATCTGGAACTGTCATAGAAACGTTAGTGTGACGGAACAGACAGTTCTGACAACTCTGATCCAAGACTCACTTTTTTTCTCTTAGGTGTCGAAGGCGATGAAATACGTTGATGACGTCCCTAATTCGTCTCGGAGCCTCTTCTATTTTGGACGCCAGGTGCACACAGGCCATAGACACATGCTGAAAGGAAGCATCGAGACGCAGTCGTCTGTTCCCATCCTGAGGCCCGCCCAAGGCTCAGGGGCTACTAGGAACAAGGTAGGCACAGAGGCAAAGGCCTCCAGGAGGGACGACCGCACAGGGGGCTTCCCAGATCCCCAGGACCGAGTTCAACCACAGCAGGCAGAACAGGCCGGCTCCCCGGGAGCAAGGAGCCTACCTCCATGGAATGCTTCACGAAGGACTTGGTGTAAAAGAACCGCTGGAACAGCACCTGTCCCGTAGCCATAGCCACCTAGACGGGGAAGCTTCCGTCACTTTTGAACGCAGACTCCAGAGCTTCGCACTGAAAGTCACCCCGTCACGTGGGACTCCCCTCAGGACCAAAAACACCGACCTCGCCCGCGACCCCAAGGCTCCCTGCGTCCCGCGGTCTCTGGGCCCTGCCCCTAGGGAGGTTCGCGGCCCGCCGGCGGGAGGGCACCAGGGACCTGCGCCGCGTCGGGCCCCGGCTCTGGGCGGGGCCGGGGTGCGGGTCTGTCCGGCGCGGGCCGGTCCGCCAACAAAGGCCCGACCCCCGGGCCGGCGGTTACGCGAGCCTCGCGGCCGCGCCCTCACCTGCGGCAGGCGGAGCAGGATGCCGGCCGCCTGGATGAGCTCGCAGCCCACCACGCGGAGGCCGGTCTCCGTGTCGGTGTCGAGGCCGCTCGACATGGACGGCGTGAAGCGGAGCTTGTCGTCGGGCAGCAGGCAGTTCTCCAAGGTGATGAGCACGCCAGAGTACAGCCTGTCCCCGATCAGCACCCCCTGCGACCCGGGCGCGGCGCCCCCCGAACTCGGGGTGCCGGCCGCCGCCGTGGGGACCGCCGACCCCGGAGCTCCGGCCGCCGACGCCGCCGACGCCATTTTGTGCCGCCGACTCCTTTCGGGACCCTTCCCGGCAGGGCGGCTCCTCGCGACACTCACGGCCGCCCCGCCCCACTTCACGCCATTGGCTGTGATCGGTCGCTGCCTCACGGCTATTGGTTGCGTGACCTGCCCCTCAGCATCGCGTCAGGCGTCGACGCCGGAACTCTCGCGGGGGAAGCGGGCTCGTTACCCAGGACCCTCTGCGGCCCGGCTCGACCCGGAAGCGAGTCTGCCCTGAGAGGCCAGACGCTCATAGAGGCCTTGGTCACGGGGCTCGCGTCTCCGAACCCTGTGGCGTCCAGAAGGCGGATCTTTGTGGGACCTGGGGAGGAACGACCCTTCTCTGCAGTCTCCGGAGCGCGACAAAGTGCGCGGAGCCGGTGCGAGTTAACAGGGGGCGGTTGCCTAGTAGTTCTCAACCCCGCTGGCTTCGGGTCCGGGATGCATCTGTGGGTCCTGGGCCTCCACGATTTCCCGTTTCAAACCTCAGCCCACGAGGAGGTGGGCGGGTAACAGGGAACCGAACAGGTTGGATTTGACGACCTTACAGGGCGCCTGGCGGCAGGTGCAAGCCCAGGGTAGCGAGGAAGCGATGCGTGAGGTTCCAACTTGGGTGGAAAGGGGCTTGCTTGACTCTACAGACCGCATTTGTGAAGCATTTGTCTTGCCTCTTTTGATCCTCCAGGCCATCGTGGGTCTGCCCAGCACCGCTGTGGAGCATCTGTCGTTACCCCGAGCTTTTCACCAGGTTTAGGGTTAGGAGACCGGATGGAGATTGGGGGGAAGCCCAGAGAGATGCTGGTAGAAACCGTTGGGGGTAGACTGGAGGCCAAGATATTCCTGGATGTGGTGAGTTTAGACACTTGAGCTGCCTGTGACTGCCCAACTCAAACCAAGGCGCCCAGGGTCTCTTGCCCAAGCCCAAATGTGGGCTGACTTCTTATCCCACAGCTCCTGCAGTGTCAACTAAGACCCAATTTCTCTGCTCTTGGTCCGCTGTGGGCAACGTGGTTGCATTCCACCCACCTGCTCCACTCCTAAGGCTGGCAGCACCAAGTGTCTCCTCTTGTTTACAGTTGCACACAGCCCAGGAAAAGAGCACACCTTGATTTTCCTTGGTCCTGTTTGAGCTGCTTGCCTCCAAACCATGACTCCAGCCAGTCAGATCAGGCCCTGGCACCCAAACTTGCACCAGCTTAAAAGGAAATCTGAGCTGGAGCAGGGCCACAATGGTTTGCCACATTCCCATCCTCCTTTATTGGCACGGAGTGCATAGGCAGTTCAACCACAGTACCAGAGTCCTTTGTGCCCCCGGCTCCCACCATCCCTATTCAGCCTATTCAGTACTTGTTTACTGACAAGTGACATGCATTCACTTGTGCAGATTACCAGGTCTTGGGAAAGATGGAAGTTGGCCCTTGGTCTCCAAAAACTTATGGTAGTGTCCATCCTTAAGCTGGGGACAAAGTCCAGGAGGAAGGGTCTCATAGGGGGTTCAGGCTGTAATGTGGGCCATAAGTGACGTTGGCCTACAGTCAGGATGGACAAGAGTGGACAGAGATACCTACGAGGTGAATGGCCAGGGCTTGATCGGCTCTATATGAGGCTAGAGGTAGGTACTATGTGCAAGGGAGAACATAGAATAAGGGCTGGGATTGTAGCTCAGCGGTAGAGCGCTTGCCTTGCATGCGTGAGGCCCTGGGTTCGATCCTCAGCACCACATACAAAGCAATCAAATAAAGACATTGTGTCCATCAACAACTAAAAAAATATTTAAAAAAAAAGAACATAGAATAACTCCCAAGCAACTGGTGACATGAGATGAAGGATGATGTCACCATACGGCAGTGTGGCTACAATTGGAGGGGAAGAAAAATGTGCTTTGGGAGCAGGGATATCCCTCCAAGGTCAGTAGTACAAGCAGGCCCCGGCCAAAGGTATACACTGCCTGCATAAATGTGGGAGCCCCCAACAAGCAGCCAGTGATTGGTAAAGGGCTTCAAGGGTTTTCCTGGTGCAGAAGGAAAGGGAAGAGAGGCGGGGTGAAATTCTTGGGGTCATGGTGTCTGTTGGAATTTTGGTTCCAGGGAACAGCTTTGGTGAGAGCTCTTGAGTTATGGTGGGAAGCAAGCAGTGGAGATAGCAGAGTGGAGACAGAAGAGGGCAGACTAGAGCTAGAAGAGTGTGCAGATGAGTTGCTCAAAATGGAGATGGCAAAGGCTTTGGGTGGAACCGGTTCCTGAGGACAAAGTGTTGGGCCTGGCCCTAGGCAGCTTAGACACATCCCTCACTACAGGGAAGAGTGGACAGACAGGTCTGTGTGCCGTGAAGTGGCTCCTACTAATGAGCTTGTTAGGAACTTAATACCTGGATTTACCAGAGCAGTGTGTATGTGGTTAAAAGCCCCCCCAAGGCCACAGGAGTTTGGAAGCTCTCCCTTTGAGCCAGGAGTGCTCCTTGCTTGCTATGTGAATGTCCCCCTCAGACCCTACTGGGCTGGGGGAGCATGGAAGGAGATGGGGTGGGGAACAGGTGTTTGGAATGGCTGAAGAGATGAGTCACAGGGTCCCTGCTATACTAGGGAAGAGACCAGTGGAGGATGGAGACTGAGCTCAACCCTGGCCAGGATGAGCAGGGACTGGGGAAATGGGGTAGATCAGGTAACTGTGGAGTCAAAATTCAGAGGCCTGGGCTGGGATTGTAGCTCAGTGGTAGAGCACTTGCCTTGCATGTGTGAGGCACTGGGTTCGATCCTCAGCACCACATAAAAATAAAAGATATTGTGTCCATCTACAACTAAAAAATGTATTTAAAAAAAAAAAGTTCAGAGGCTTGGTGCAAATTCCTAATTTGCAGAAGGAAGCAGCATGGTCAGTGGCATCCTACCACTAGGGACTCCTGCTCAGCAGCCTTTCCCACTGTTCCATGTGGTCACGGATGGATGACATGCACACAGGCACCGCAGAGACAACACACTTCAAGGTATTTGCTAGGTACCAGAAAATACAACAAATCAAAGACTACAAAAGTTTTATGCACACGATCTGCATAAGACATTTCTGTAACTTTCTCCCACCCTGAGAAGACAGGGCCTGTTACTGAAATGGCAATAAACACAATGACAAATCAAACTCAAGCTCCTATCTCAGCTGTGACAGTGGAGGGAAAAAGCCTTGTCCAAGCGCCCAGTGCTGCCCCTCAGTGGTGGTGCACCACTCTAGAAAATATGCCCTCAGGCTCCTTCCCATCCCCCAAGGCAGCAGCAAACCCTTCCTGTCGCCTCCTTTGGGCCAAAGCAGCCAAAGATTTGAAAGTCTTCGGTTCATAGATGGCCAGGTCTGCAAGTACTTTCCTGTTGAGCTCCACCTGGCACTGGGAGGAGAAAGAACAGAAGCCTGCAGTCAGCATCACCATTTCAGTGGCTTGCAGGAATACCCATCCCAGTTCGATCAGGCTGGAAAGATGTGGCTCAAGAGGCCTAAGGTTTGAGACACCCTCTTCCAGTCAGCACTCATGAGTTTTCTACTTTTCCTGGCCCCAGGCACAGTCTGCCCAGTGGAAGGCCTGTAGACAGTGGAGGAGAAGCAGAGGTCTGTTTGCACAGCCCAGAAAGGTGCTACAAGATAAATGTGATCCAGGACAAGGAGGGCTCCAGTGCCAGCCCAGAGAACCACGGTTAGGTTTATAGTCAATAGTAATCACTTAACTAGGACTCCTGGCCAGGGCCAACCCGTAAGTCAGCCCATTAAGTCAACTCAGCTGGGGTGCAGCTCTGGGGCAGAGCACCCAAGTTCAAGCCCCTGGGTTTGATTCTCAGTACATAAAAAAAAAAAAAAAAAAAAGAGGTGATCTCAGAAAGCTGACAGAAACCACCAATGAGCCCAAGAAGCAAAAGAAAAGGGGGCAGCCAGCAGGTGCAGTGGCCATTTCTGTAATCTCAGCTACATAGAGGCTTGAGACAGCAGGATGCAAATTCCAGGCCAGCCTCAGCAACTTAAGTGAGAGACCCTTATCTCAAAAAAACAAAACAAAAAACCAACCACCTGAAAAGGTAGCTCAGTGGTAAAGTGCCCTGGATTCAATTCTGAGTACCAAAAAAATAAAATTAAAAAACAGAAGAGTGAGTTTTCTGGTACCAAAAAAAAAAAAAAAAAAGGGGCTGGGGTTGTGGCTCAGTGGTAGAGCGCTTGCCTTGCATGTGTGAGGCACTGGGTTCGATCCTCAGCACCACATATAAATAAATAAATGAGGGCTGTGGCTGTGGCTCAGTGGTTGTGCGCTTGCCTTGCATGCGTGAGTCACTGGGTTCGATCCTCAGCACCACATACAAATAAATAAATAAAAATAAAGATATTGCGTCCATCTACAACTAAAAAAATATTTAAAAAAAAAAAATAAATGAATGAATAAAGGTCCATCAACAACTAAAAAAATTTAAAAAAAAAAAGTTTTCTATTTTTCCTTAATGAGGAAACAATAAGGCTCACATTTCAGTACCATATGTCCTGTTTCCAACATGGTCTGCTACCAGCAGAGCAAGGGAGAAGCAACTGTGATAAGCCCCTGCCAGAGCTCCACCTCAAGAACAGAAAGCAGTGTGAAGGTACACGGCTGTATGGTGGAGACCTCTGCCAGGCTGGCTTAAGCCTGAGGGTGGTTCCTGCAGAGCTCAGCACTTCACCAGGGCCCTCTCAACTGTACCTTAATTAAGTTGACAATGAATGCTGGGTACTTCAGGCTGTGTTCCTGGGAGGCAGCTGTAATTCGATTAATCCAGAGCTGGAATAAGAAAACATTGAGATGCTTAACATCAACTTTTGAATGTTTTGTCCATTCTTCTAGCAAAAAGGCTGATTTGCTTCATCCAAATTCAATTGTAAATAAAAAGCAGGGAAATCATGGGCTGTAAGACTTCTGTATGCACTAGGAATACAAAGATAAACAGTTCTCTAGCAGTGTGGCTAAATTCCTACAGCCAGTGAGGTGAGTGCCCACAAAGGCAGGTATGAAATTCAAGAAGCTCCAGGGAGGTAGACAGACTGAGATCAGAGCAAACAGTGTGATGGTGTTAGAGAACCTGGATGGCAAGGAGTAGTGGGGTCTGAGTCAGGCTAAGAAGTGAGAAGGGAAGAACGTGAAAGATGAGCCACACTAACTCCTGGCCAGGACCTAGCGCAATGGACAGTTTCTGGTAACTGGTGTATGCCTCTGTTCTGATCCATTAAACAAGGTGGGTATGTGGAGGGATGTCTCTCCTTCAAGCCATTCTTAGGTATCTTAAAACAGTCTTCAAGCCTATCCTGCTCTTCTAGCCTGGTGGTTCTCAAGTTTGGACCTACATAAGGTTCCCTAGAGATTTAAAACAGACCATTCACTGGAGGTGGGTATGGTGGCTCACACCTGAAATCCCAATGACTCAGGAGGATGAAGCAAGAGGATCACTAGTTCAAGGTTAGCCTCAGCAATTTAGCAAGACCTCATCTCACCCGGCATGATGGCATATGCCTGTAAACCCAGTGGCTCAGGAGACTGAGGCAGGAGGATCATGAGTTCAAAGCCAGCCTCAGCAAAAGCAAGGCACTAAGCAACTCAGTGAGACCCTGTCTCTAAAATACAAAATAGGCTGGGGATGTGGCTCAGTGGTCCCAGTGCCCCTGAGTTCAATCCCTGGTACCAAAAAACAAAAAAACACCAGAGTGCTAGGCCCACCTTCCACATCCACTGATTCAGAGGTCTGGGGCAAGACTTGAGGATGTGCACGTCTAACAAGTCCCCAGGTGACACTGGCTATCCAAGGCCCTCTTTTCAGGACCCTGGCTGTGAGGACCTCTGCCTTCCTCTGGGGCAGCCCCCTGTACACCTCACCCTGTACACGACACTGCGCGTGCGCTCAGCACTTCACAGGCACCCTGGGCTGGACTGCAGTCCCAGGAGCCTGAGGCACAGAAGCCCCTTCCCACAAGAGCACGGTTCTGAACCTGAGCAGGGAGGCTGTGGTGCTGGGCCCGCAGTCTGCGGCCAATGAGGCCTTCCTCACGCTTGCCTTTGTTTCTTCAGCAGCTATTTTTAGAGGGCCGCTGGCCTAGATGGGGGTTACGGCTCTCAACGCCACAGAAATGCCCTCTTCAGAACTCCCGGGCTGCGCGGAGCCCAGTGAGGAACAGCGAGGCCCAACACAAGCAGGTGGGATGCCGAGTTCCCGAGGGGAGGGTGTGCGGCGGGCAGAGGAGGGACCGCGGGGCCCGGGGAGGAGGACGGCCGCGCGCTTACGGTCCGCAGGATCCGCTTCTTCAGCCTGCGGGCTCGCGTGCACTTCACGAAGGCTCTGGTCACCGCCCGGACGGCCAGCCGGTAGCAGCGGTTCTTCCTCCCGCGGAAGTGCTAGGTGAAGGCATGGGAAACGCGGGTGAGGGGGCAGCGGGCGCCCGGGCCCCGCCGCCCGGGCGGGCGCACTTACCCGCGCGTGCTTCAGCACCTCCTGGACCCGAAAGTAGCGGTCGGTGACGCGGTTCCGCAGCCAGAGCCGCGTCGTGAGGAAGACCATGGCTGGCGTCGGGCGCCGGGCTGCGGCCACCGGCGCTTCCGGGCGCGGCGCCGAGGACTTCCGGTGCACCTCGAACCTCCCGGGGTGCCGCCGGGCTCGCTCTCGCGGTTCCGCGGCGCGCGGCGGTCCCCCGCCCCGGGGAGCAGCCGAGCCCGGGCGCGGCGGCGGACCGCCCTTGGCCTTCCGGTTTGCTGATTTCGCCCAACAGGCGGCCTCCAGCGGCGCTCAGTTGCCTGCAAACCACTCCTTGTTTGGTGTGGCAAACGCAGACTGCGCGAGCGCGGCGGCCTGGGCGGCCTGGGCAGTCTGGCGGACGCTGCCTCAGCATAGAAACGGGAAGGGCTGGGGGCGACTCAGGCGGGGCGCCCCTGGGTCCGGGTCGCCGCACACGGGGCCGGGTTGCGGCTCCGCGCTGGGCAGCTGCCGCACGCGGGGGCACTGGGTTCCTTCCTCAGCACCACGTAAAAATAAGTTAACTAAGGGTATTGTGTCCGTCCACAATTAAAAATACCTGAAGTGGGTGTGTGATTTCTTTGCGACTTTTTTACATGCGTGTAGTTTTAAGTTACAGGAAAGTCGGGCTGCGGCCGCGGCTCAGTGGCAGAGCGCCTGCCTGGCGTGTGAGGCGCTGGGTGCCATCCTCAGCACCGCTTAAAAATAAAGACTGCCCGTCTACAACTAAAAAATAACATTAAAAAAAAAGTTGCAAGAATATTGCAAGAAACTCCCAATACTCACCCTTTAAAGGCACCAGCTGTTTACACTTTGCTCCACTTATCATCCTTGCCAATACCCTTAACTCAAAAAGTCATTTACATTTTGCTTTGTTTCTAAATTATTCTTTTTATACATACCTTGGGGCTTTTCCCCGGAACCATCTGAGAGGAAATTGGAGATACCCAAATACTGTGTATTTCCTCAGAAGAAAGACATTCTCAAACCAGAGTACTGTGATCAAAATCAGAAAATGTAACCTTGGTACAAGGCTGTTAGCAAGACGTGATCCATAGTTCATATTGGCCAACTAACTTTGTCACTTCTGTTTGGGGAGCCAGTCCAGGGCCATGTGCCACATTTGCTTGTCATGTCTAATTGTTAGTATTGATCTGGAATATTTCTTCAGCCTGTCTGGTCTTCCTGACCCCGGGATTCCTGGAGAGAACAGGCTGTTCCTGCATCATCTCCCTTGACCTGAGTCTTTTCCGGTGATCCTAATCAGTCTGTACTTGTTGGCAGAACACCATGAAGTCATGTTGCATCCTGACCACTGCCAGGTGTTGGAAGGCTGAGACCCTTTCTGTCCCACTTGGCGATACCCGCTTTAATACTGGCTAACATGTGGGAGGCTTCTCCACCGTGTCCACCTTTGTAGCTGGCAAGTGCTTTGTGTGTTCCAGGCCTTCTGGTAGGCAGACATGGAGGTGAGGAGTTAGAAGTGTGCACCTGATGCCTGCTGAGGGAGTCAGGGCTGGGCAGACTCTCTTGCAGCATCTTTCAACCCAGTGGTGCTGAAGCAGACAGCCTGAGAGAGAAGTCCTGTTCTGGGTGAAAATGGCCCATCCCTGGTGCCCATCTGTGCTCAGCAGCCCAGCTAAGGAAATCACGCCTTCAGCTAGAATGCAACCATGGGCTCACAGCACAGTGGCAGGCCGGGTCTTGAGATCTGAGCAGCACTGAGATAAGGCAGATTTCCCATCCCTTACCAATCTCACACCCACTGATCTGAGGATCCATTGGGGATTTTCTTTTTTTTTTATTTTTTTTTTAGTTGTAGATGGACACAATGTCTTTATTTTATTGCTGTGTATGTGGTGCTGAGGATCGAACCCAGGGCCTCACGCATGCGAGGCAAGCGCTCTACCGCTGAGCTACAACCCCAGCCCCATTGGGGATTTTCTAATCTATCATCTGTTCCATATTTACTTGGCCTTTTATATCCTTTGGGGGATGTAGTTTTAAGAAGAGTTAAAAGAATCTGCCCCAAGGGGGTGAAGAAGGAAGCAACTGGTGACATCAAGCCTCTGAGAGAAGAGGGCCCCTGTGAGCACAAAGGACCAGAGGCAAGAGCCTGCCTCTGTGATCGAGGAGAAGCAGAAGTGCCCCTGTGGCAGGAGGGGTGCACGTGCGTGTCCCCAGGTCAGCCCTGTATGAGTGAGCAAGTAGTAGGCTCAAGGGAAGTCCTGGGAGGTCCTTGTAAAGGCTTTCATATTCCCCATTCTGCACTGCATATGGTCACCTCCAAACTATTGGCAAACATCCACCCGGTATCAAAGGGGGAGACACTCAAGAATGCATTGCAGGGCTGGGCTGTAGCTCAGGGGCAGAGCACTTGCCTAGCATGCGTGAGGCCCTGGGTTCCATCCTCAGCACCACATATAAATAATAAATGAATAAAATAAAGATCCATCAACAACTAAAAAAATATTTTAAGAAAAATGCATTGCAGCTGGGCACTGTGGTGCATGCCTGTAATCCCAGCACTTAGGGAGGCTGAGACAGGAGGATCGCGAGTTCAAAGCCAGCCTCAGCAATGGCAAGGCGCTAAGCAACTCAGTGAGACCCTGTCTCTACATAAAACACAAAATAGGCCTGGGGATGTGGCTCAGTGGTCGAGTGCCCCTGAGTTCAATCCCCAGTACCCCATACCCCCCAAAAAGAATGCATTGCAGCCAGGCATGGTGGCACATGCATGGAATCCCAGTGGCTCAGAGGCTGAGGCAGGAGGATCACAAGTTCAAAGCCAGCCTCAGCAATTTATCAAGGCCCTAAGCAACTCAGCGAGACCCTGTCTCTAAATAAAAAAATATATTTTTTGATTCTGGGGATTGAGCTCAGGGGTACTCGACCACTGAGCCACACCCCCAGCCCTATTTTGTGTTTTATGTAGAGACAGGGTCTCACTGAGTTGCTTAGCACCTCACCGTTGCTGAGGCTGGCTTTGAACTCGCGATTCTCCTGTCTCAGCTTCCCAAAGTGCTGGGATTAGAGGTGTGCGCCACCACACCCAGCTCTAAATAAAATATTCTTAATGGGGTGGGGGCCTTTTTTGAAAAAGGCCCTTAGGTCTGATGCTCAGTACCAAAAAAAAATTGCATTGCAAAAAGCGTTTATGGGATGGGGGAGTTCTTGAGGCCACCCGTGAAGAACGTGATGGGCTATCGGGGTTCCCCCAGCCAGGTAGCAATCTCTCCCTCGACCAGCGGGTAGGAGGAGCTCCCCGGGAGCCCCCGATAAGGATGGACTGAGAAAGGCAAAGTCGCCTGGCATGAAATCACCACGCACAGGAGAGTCTCGTCTGAAGCAAGAACTGATTTATTGAGGGGGGTTTACAGGTTTATATGGGGAGAGGGTCCAGTGGTGTCCTGTTTCTAAGCTAAGAATGCAGAAGGGGGCTGTCCACCTGAAACAGTATAGGGTCACTCAGCTAAGGTAGCACGGGAGCAGAGGTAAGCCAATAAGAGTGAGGGGATGTGGCTTTCTCAGGGCAGCGTGGTCAGTCTCAAGCTGGCTGCTCGGCGCCATCTCAAGGCAAGCCCCCACAATGGGCCACCTTTGTGTTACTCTGAATAAAAGGAAGTCATTGGAGGACTCTTTTTTTTTTTGTACTGGGGATTGAACTCAGGGCCACTTGACCCCTGAGCCACACCCCCAGCCCTAGTTTTTGTTTTACATAGAGACAGGGTCTCACTGAGTTTCTTAGTGCCTCGCCATTGCTGAGGCTGGCTTTGAACTCATGATTCTCCTGTCTCAGCCTCCCAAGTGCTGGGATTATAGGCTTGCACCACCGCGCCTGGCTGGAGCACTCTTGAGCAGGGGAATACTGCTGTCCAATTATTATGTAAGGCTGTTGTTCTGAGCATGGATGCTGGAGGCAGGGCTGGAGTGGGGAGAGCAGCTGGACGGGGACTGAGCAAGCAGCACTCCAGCAGGGGTGATGGCAGCTTGCCAGAGACACAGGGGAGGGGGAAGGCATCCTGGCTCTGGCTGTGTTCCCGAGGCAGAGCCCTGCAAGCAGGTCCATGCTGTGGCCTAAAGCCATCCCGCTCCAAGGGCCCCAGAGGTGCCCCTCAGCCCCTGTCCACTACTCTGTCCCCTTGGAGATGAAAAGTCCTCTCGTTCCTCACACTGCCTCTGCCTGAGCCTAACTGCAGTGACTGCTCTCTCTCTTTCTCTCTCACCTGATATCCAACTCATTGGTGAATCCAGTGCACAGAATCTGCCCCACCTGCAGGTTCTCTGCCCTCTACCCACCCTCTTTCTTTCTTTGTTTCCCTTTTTGATTTGTGGTATTGGGGCACTCGACCACTGAGCCACATCCCCAGGCCTATTTTGTGTTTTATGTAGAGACAGGGTCTCACTGAGTGGCTTAGCTCCTCGCCGTCGCTGAGGCTGGCTTTGAACTCGCGATTCTCCTGTCTCAGCCTCCCTAAGTGCTGGGATGACAGGTGTGCACCACTGTGCCCGGCTCCTTTTTATTTTTTGAGACAGGTCTAAGTTGTCCAGGCTGGCCTCAAACTTGTGATTCTCCTACCCCAGCCTCCCAATGCACTGAGATTACAGTTGTGTGCCACTGTACTCAGCTGTCGACCCTGCCATCTCTTGCTGCCTCCCTTTCCCTTTCCTGGGTAGGGTCATTCTGCGTGGGGTACACACTTTTAATTATCTCCCTACGGGCTTCCCACCGCGGTGGGAGTGATATCCGACAACTTGCATAGCCCCCAGCACACACAGCTGCTGATTTGGCACAACAACCCTTGCTTTTGGAAAATGAAGTCTGTTCTTCCAATCTGTTATTTAAAAAAAGAAAAAAAGCTAGGTGGGGTGGCACGTGTCTGTAATCCCAGCCACTCAGGAAGCTGAGACAGGAAGATTACAAGTTCAAGGCCAGCCTGGACAATTAAAAAAAAATTTTTTTTTAGGGCTGAGGCTGTAGCTTAGTGGCAGAGCGCTTGCCTCGCATGCATGAGGCACTGGGTTCGATCCTCAGCACCACATTTAAAAAGTAAACAAATAAAATAAAGGCATTCTGCCCATCTATAACTACAAGTTTTTTTTTTTTTAATTAAATATAGGGCTGGGATTGTAGCTCAGTGGGAGAGCGCTTGCCTCGCATGCATGAGGCACTGGGTTCAATTCTCAGCACCACATAAAATAAATAAATAAAGATATTTTGTCCATCGACAACTAAAAAAATATTTAAAAATTAAATATATATGTGTGTGTGTGTGTGTGTGTATATATATATATATATATATTTAGTTGTAGACAGACCTTTATTTATTTAATTTTTTTTTTGGTACTGGGGATTGAACTCAGGGGCACTCGACCACTGAGCCACATCCCCAGTCCTATTTTGTGTTTTATGTAGAGACAGGGTCTCACTGAGTTGCTTAGCACCTTGCCATTGCCAAGGCTGGCTTTGAACTCGCGATTCTCCTGTCTCAGCCTCCCTAAGTGCTGGGATTACAGTCTTGAGCCACCGTGCCCGGCTCAGACCTTTATTTTATTTATTTATATGT
This sequence comes from Geosciurus inauris, assembly GCA_004024805.1. Lineage (NCBI taxonomy): Eukaryota > Metazoa > Chordata > Mammalia > Rodentia > Sciuridae > Geosciurus > Geosciurus inauris. Next base: position 76,667 of record PVHX01003379.1, read on the forward strand.
GGTGCTGACCCCAGTGCATCACACATGCTAGGCAAGTGCTCTGCCACTGAGCCACAGCCCCAGCCCCAGCCCCAACCCAGACAATTTGATAAGACCCTGTCTCAAGATAAAACTTAAAAAGGAAGAGCTGAGCCAGACACAGTGGCGCACACCTGTAATCCCAGCAGCTTGGGAGCTGAGACAGGAGAATCGTGAGTTCAAAGCCAGCCTCAGCAATGGCAAGGCCCTAAGCAACTCAGTGAGACCCTGTCTGTACATAAAACACAAAATAGGGCTGGGGATGTGGCTCAGTGGTTGAGTGCCCCTAAGTTCAATACTCGGCACACCCCCCCCCCCAAAAGAAGGGCTGGAGGTCTAGCTCAGTGGTAGAGCATTTGCTTAGCATGTGTGAAGCCCTGTGTTTAATCTCCAACAGTAAAGCACGAAAAACAAACTACTTGCCAGGCACAGTGGTGCACACCTATATAGCAGCTCAGGAGGCTGAGGGAGGAGGATCACGAGTTCAAAGCCAGCCTCAGCAACTTAGAGAGGCACTAAGCAACTCAGTGAGCCTCTGTCTCTTAATAAAATACAAAAAAGGGCTGGGGATGTGGTTTACTGGTTGAGTGCCCCTGGGTCAATCCCCAGTGCCTAAATAAATAAATAGCAACTACATTTTTGTTATTTTGAGATGGGAGACGGGACTATGTTGGCCAGGCTGGCCTGAAACACCTGAACTCAAGCAATCCTCCTGCCTCAGCCTCCCAAGTGCTGGAACTACAAGAAGTTGTGTCACATCCAGCTGCACTTAACAACTGTCCCTGTCTCTGTTATACCCATGGGAGTTCAAATTCACAGAAATGCCCGAGTGAAGACATGGAGAAGCAAATGCTGTTGAAATCAGATTCTGTTGTTGCTAGATTTTGCAGAGGTGGAGGCGTGCCATGCTGTGTGATGGCATGCAGGGCCACACGGGCAAGCACCAGGCTGTGGTCAGGAGGCAAGTGAAGGAATGCAAGAGCCCTTGCTGAGTGTCCATGGAGAGGCTGAGCACGGCACACGGCTTAGGGCTGGCTAGTCTGGATACCTCCAGTGAGCACTGGCACAGGTGAGCTGATCCTGCTTGCTTGTACCTGGCCCTGGGCAGTGAGCAGGGAAACTGGCCTGGCCTGTGGGAGTTACTGAGGAGGTGGTCCAGAGCAGGGGGGAAGGGGAGATGGGAACAACTGTGCCATTAGTTTGGTCAAACAGAAAAATACAAAATCTGAAAAAATGGAACATCTTCATGTACAGGAACAGGTGAGGGGATGCTTCCATGGTGGACAGACAAGGGGACACCACCAGGTTTTGATCAGATCTGTTGCCGTGACTCAGTCTCCCATGTAGAAGTTCCATGGTAGAACTGTGGCCATATTCTGCAGCACAGTGCAGGGGGGTCTCGTGGAGCCAGCCAAGGGCACTGGCCTGTGCAGCCCTGTCCAGAGTGTGGAGAAAGCTGGGCCTAAGGGGTGGGGGCATGGAGGTCTGGCTCTCTCCTCCCACACCCAGGAACCTCTCAGCTGATCTCTCTCCATCTGGGCAGGTGATCTCAGTCCAGAAGAGAGGAGCTGGGCACCTCTGGGCTCAGGAGCTTTCTGTGCTGATGTATGTGGAAGCTCAGTCTTACAGAAAGTTGCTTGGGGTTTGCAGGGCTGTGTGCCCCAAATGCATCTGCTGTTCCCCTTGAAAGGCAGGCAGCACCTGGGGAAGGCCCCCATTGGACATCTGGGCCACTTCACCCCACTGTGTCCTCAGAGTGGGACTAGCCCCTTGGCTTAGCAAAAGTTCCATGGTAGAACTGTGGCCATATTCTGCAGCAAGGTGCAGGGGGGTCTTGTGGAGCCAGCCAAGGGCATTGACCTGTGCACCCCTGTCCAGGAGGTGGCTGGCAACCTCTGTGTGGCCTCCCAGAGTTGCATAGTGCAGGGGTGTGAAGCCCAGTGAGTCCTGAGCATCAATCTCAGTTCCCCAGGCCACCAACAGCTGGACAGCAGACAGGTGCCCACCAGCAGCAGCCCTGTGGAGGGCATTGCGGCCATGCCTGTCCCTGGTGCTTGGGTCTGCCCCATGGCCCAGGAGCACCTGAACATCCTAGAAAGAGGAAGAGAGGGGAGGGCATGAGTAGCCCTTGACACAGGTGGGTGAGGGGCTGGGGCCTGCGGACATTTGCCCAACACTAACCTGTTCTGACCTCTTCCCTTTGGTCAATGCCAGAACCTAGGACAGTCTGCAGCCCTTCTGCTTGGAGACCTTCCCTTTCCCCAAATAGCTGAGATCAAATTCCAGACGCTGCAATGCCTGCGGTCCTCCTCTGGTGCCTGGGAGCTGACTGGTCTCAAGCGCACGATTGGTGCTGGATAAATGTTTGTTGCTGCCAGCCAACAGAATGAGGTAGCAATGCAAGCCAGGGTCTCCCGGGTCCCCACGAGGTGGCAAGATTGTAAAGAGAGGCACAGCCAAGACCTGCTCAGCTGATCGCAATTGCTGGGTGCCTCGGTCCTGCGCTCCCTCCGCTCCGCTTGCCTCGCCTCGTGTCCGCCTCGCCCAACCCCACGGTGAGGTGAGCCCTGCGCCCGCTCCGGGCACGAGGCCATTGCCTGGGAAGGCCGGACTTACCTGTTGGCGGCCCACGCCGGCCACCAAGCCGAGAGCAGTGGTCCCGGAGCCGTCCGGGGCGTCCACCCGCGCCCCGCAGGCCAAGAGGAAGCGCAGCGCTTCTGCGCGCCGGGCCGCAGCGGCCACCAGCAGGGCACCATCCAGGTCCGCGCCCCTGCCGGCCGCCAGCAGCTCGAGTACCGGCAGCCGCCCGCCGGCGGCCGCCCAATGCAAAGCGGTCCAGCCACGGGCGTCGGTCGCCTCTGGGCCTAGACCTGGAGAGGCCAGCAGGCGCGCGGTCAGCAACGTGTGGCCCAGAGCCGCAGCCCAGTGCAGCGGCGCGAGGCCCTGCGCGGAGCGTGCAGCCGCCGGCGCCCCTCGCCGCAGCAGCAGCTCGGCCACCCGCAAGTGCCCGCGCCAGGCGGCTTCGTGCAGCGGTGTGCGCCCCTCGCAGTCCGCCGCGTCCACCCGGGCCCCGCGCTGCAGCAAGAGGCGCACGAGGGGCGCGTGGCCACGCAGCACGGCCAGGTGGAGAGAGGTCCTTCCGAAGCGGTCCCTGCAGTGAAGTACGGGTGTCCAGGGCCCCGGCAATCTGCTGACCAGACCATATCCTCCGCTCCCCAAGAAGAAATCCCGGTCGGTCCCAGGGCTTACCTCTCTTCCATGCTGGCCCCATGCCTCAGCATCTTCATCACCAAGCCGACAGGACCATGCCACACGGCCTGGAGCAGGAGCCCCTGGCTCTGGGGAGCACAAGACCCCTCTGTCCTGGCTTCTGGGGCCTCCAAGCTTAGTTCTGTCCACCGCAATTCCTGCTGTGCAGCCTCTGCCCAGTCCTGCTCCATCGGCTCAGGCCCGCTGGAGTCCACCTGGGGAGAGCAGGGACCTGCATTCACCTTGGAGGCTTCTGCCTTACGGGCCCAGGTGTCCTGCGTCAAGGTAGAGGCACTCCCCCACCTCCACCATGGAAACCCAGCCTTCTGAGGGGCTTGACTTCCAGTTATGCCCATGCAGAATTGACCCAGGGGTTCTGTCCTCTGGCTGGGGGTTCATCTCCATGCTGATTCTGGCCCAGTATCAGACTGGTGACTGTCTTCCTAAGACTCCTTCTGGAGGCTGAGTTGTGGGGTGTTTCACCTGAGAGGCTGGAGCTGCAGGGTGAGGAGGAAGCTCCTACTTCATCCTGGGCCAGGCAGGAGCCACTGGCACTGTTTACCCAGCAATTTAAGGGGAAACTCTGCCTGCCTGGCTGCAGCCCCTGCCCAGCACCCTTACCCCCTGCAGACTGCCTGGCCTCTGTCAGACCTCCTGCCAGGAACTGAGGGCAGGGCAGTTTGGGAAGGGCAAACAGAAACATGCTCCTGGGTGGCAGCTCCTCCCCACAGAACCCCCACAAGGAATATAGCCTCTGATGTGCCCGGACTTGCCCCCAGTCACCCTTGCCCCTGACCCCACCCCTTCTCCTGTTCCTACTGGCTACAAGGACCTGAGGCTGGAGCCACCTCTCCTGAGTTGGGTCAGGGCTGGGGAGGAGGACAGAATACAGTCCCTTTGCACAAGGGCAGAGATTCACCCCTGACACCTGGACAGAGAATGGCATGGGGTGGTAGGGAGGGAAACCCCTGGAGAGCAGGTTGAGTGAGGTCAGTGGAAGTCACAGAAGGACAGACACCTGGGCAAGGGAGGGTGCAAGTGGGTGGGCAGCACTTCTGGCACAGGAGCTGCTAAGCACCTTGTCTTGGGTGGAAAGTGTCTTGCCAGAGCAGAGTCTTCAGGTGGGCATCTTGATTCTGGGTGCTGGGGCAGAGAGGGCAGGCTGGCCACTTGACCAGAGCTAGGCAGGAGAGGCTGGCCTATGGCCAGGAAGACTGACTCTAGTGGCAGCTTCTGCATTTCTTCCCTGCAGAGACCTGTGCTGGCCAACAGGAGAGAGCACAGAACTGGGCCTGCCCATTCCCCCCACTCCCATTCCCCCCAGGCTCCAAAGGATAAGGTGTGTGGAGGGTTGCACCCTGGCCCAGTGGGCAGCCCTTTCAGGTGACCCAAGGCCAAGAGCAAGGGGGCCCTTCCCACACCCAACCCACCTGGATCCTCCCCCATAAACCTCATCCGTCCACTCAACTGTCTGCCACCCGCCCGCCTCCCCCCACTGCCCACCACACACAAGACCTGGAGCCTGACCGTGGAGCTGGAGCAGTGTGTCTTCAACCCCATCCTACTTCCTGGCTCTTACCACAACGAGGTCTATATATTCCATTTTATTTATGGCACTATGGATTGAAGCCAGGAGCACTTAACCACTGAGCCACATCCACAGCCCTTTTTATTTTTTATTTTGAAACAGGGTCTCACTAAGATGCTTAGGGCCTCACTAAGTTGCTGAGGCTGGCTTTGAACTCACAGTCCTCCTCCCCAAGCAGCAGGGATTACATGCCCGTAGCGTGCACTATCATGCCTGGATGTTTATTTCATTTAACGACTTCCTTTCTCTTCTAGAATGGACAATCCATGAGGGCACACCTTGGCAGGCTGGCCAGCAAAGCAGCAGCAAGCCCTGGACTGATGGAAACACTCAAAGCAAGATGAGCTTTGGTATCAGCACCACCCCCATGTCCTTTTCCCACAAAAGGACACTAAATTGAGGGGGACAGGGGCACTCGGCACTCATTGCTGAGGAGCCAACTGCATGCTCCGTTGTACCTGGGGTGTCAGTGGAAAGACCTGCACCTCATCATAGCCAGGGAGGTTGTAGCACTGCCTGTGCCAGCCTCCCAGAAGCCGGGCAGGTGGAGGCAATGAGCCTCATGTGGCTCCTGGGCTGCCTGCCTTCCCCATCTCTGCCTTGGCCCTGTTGGGCTGGGCTTGCCTCTGGATCCATGCAAGGTTGCTGGGGTGCCAGCTCAGGCTCACGTCTGGGAGGTAGGCCTCTGAAGCCCAGAGCCAAGAGTAGTCCCTGGCACTATGCCGTGGTGTGAACGTGTCCTTCAAAAGTGCATGTACTGGCCGGGCGCGGTGGCCACGCCTATAATCCCAGGGAGGCTGAGACAGGAGAATGGCGAGTTCAAAGCCAGCTTCAGCCACGGCGAGGCACTAAGCAACTCAGTGAGACCCTGTCTCTACATAAACACAAAATAGGGCTGGGATGTGGCTCAGTGGTCGAGTGCCCCTGAGTTCAATCCTCAATATAAAAAAAAAAAAAAAAAAAAAAAGTACATGTACTGGAAACTTAATTCCCAAAGTTATATGTTGATGGCATTTGCAGCTGGGGCCTTTGGGAGCTAATTAGGGTTAGTTGAGGGAACTAATCCTAAAGGGTCTCTAGTCTGATCTATAAGGGAAGGGCCTCCATGATAGCATTAGTGACTTTGTAAGAACAGGAAGAGTGGGCTGGGGAGTGGCTCAGTGGTAAAGCATTTTCCCGGCATGTGTGAAGCTCTGGGTTTGTATTCCCAGCACTGTTGAAAAAGAGAGTGAGAGGGCTGGGGTTGTGGCTCAGTGGTAGAGCGCTTGCCTCGCATGCGTGGGTCACTGGGTTCGATCCTCAGGACCACATAAAAAATAAATAAATAAAGATATTGCATCCATCTACAACTAAAAAAAAATTAAAAAAAAAAAAGAAAAAGAGAGTGAGAGAGACAGAGACCTGATCTATCAGGCTTGCTCTCTTACTGCATGTGATGAAACAGCATAAGGCCCTGGCTAGATGCCAGCACCTGCTCCTGGACTGCCCAGCCTCCAAATCTGTGAGCCAAATAAATACCTTTTTTTTTTTTTTTTAAACAAATCACCCAGTCTGTGGTATTTGTTATAGCAACAGGAAAATGGCCTTGAACACACAGCAGCAATCCAATGTTGGTTGAAGGAAGGATGCCCTTGAGGAGAAGTGAGCTTAGTAGAGAGATACCCTGCCAGCTGGGATGTAGCTCAGGTGCAGAGTGTTTGCCCAGCAAGAGTTATTTTGCAACATTTTTACCCCAGATTCACTACTGGAATATACAAACAGCCACTATCACATCTTGGTGTGTGTGGTGTGCCAGTGGAACAATTAGTGCCCTGTGTGTTGAGGCGGGGGAGGCTCAGCTATCCTGATGGGGGCATGTCACATGCTCTCCGCTGTTGATGTCATACTCCTGGCCCTTTACATGGATCTGAAGCTGGCTAGCTGGAGAGGGCTGAAGTGTTACAAGAAAAATTAGGACTGAAAAGCCGCCTAAGCCGGGCGTGGTGGCTCACGCTTGTAATCCCAGCACTTTGGGAGGCTGAGACAGGAGAATTGCGAGTTCAAAGCCAGCCTCAGCAAGGGCGAGGCGCTAAGCAACTCAGTGAGACCCTGTCTCTAAATAACACACAAAATAGGGCTGGGGATGTGGCTCAGCGGTCGAGTGCCCCTGAGTTCAATCCCCAGTACCAAAAAAAAAAAAAAAAAAAAGCCGCCTGTGGGAGGTGGTGTCAGTCGGCCAGCGTGTGGGAGTTGCTGCAGGTCATGTGAGACTGTTGAGTGTCCAGGCACTTTGGTGATTTTGGGGGCAACCCAGTGAGGCTTCACTAGGGCTGCAGACAGTCTTCTCCCCCTTGCAATAAGAGAACGTGTGTTCCATCATCTGATAGTCTTTATTATACCCATTTTCAGGATGGATTGGACTCACACACAAAGGATGCTCATCATCTTAGCTGGTGCTTACTGGGCACCTACTATGTGCCAGGTCCCACAATGAGCACTTCCCATGCACCTTCCGTGGCCTGCCCCACGAAGTAGGCTCTGGAATCTTCCACGTTACTGAGACTTAGGGCCTGGGTTTTGAGACGCAGGACCAGCAGAGCTAGGGCAGGGAAGTGGGGTGGGTGTCTGGCCGCTAGGTGGCAGCTGTGACAGGGCAGTTGTTAAGAGTCAGGATCTATGAAATGAAGTCATTGTGCAGCAGAGATGAATGTGGGGGGTAGAAGGGCGGGACAGGAGGGAAGAGGGCCCCAATGCCAGGCAGAGCTGCAGGCACAGCTGGGCAAGGCCTAGCCAGAGCACACAGGAGTTGGCTGCAGTCACTTGGCAGAGAGAGGTTCAGCCTGGCAGTAGGGGAAACGAGGGTGTGGCCCTGGAGACTGGTCATCAGGGCTGGACCTACCTGGGCCAGGGTCCACCATCTGGTTGGTGAATCTGGATGGGGGTGGAATCTGGGAAAGGTTAAAGGGTCTCTAGTCTGATCCTGGGGAGTTTGGTCTTGCTACCTGACCCAAACTGTGAGCCCCCAGGTCTGCTTCCAGGAGAGCATGAGTGATCAGGAGAGGGAGACAGAAGAGGAGGAGGGAGGGGGTGCCTTGGACACAGCACCCATGCTGCCCCAAAGGCCTCCTGAGCACCAGGCCTCAGCTCTGAGAAGCCCAGGGTGGTCTGGTCTGGGCACCAGAGGCCTCAGGACCCTGCTGCTGCCTGGTAGGGCCCTGGCTGTGCTCCTCCTCCACCTGCTGCTGCCTGGGACAGTCTTCCTGCTGCTACTGCTGCCTGCAGCTGGCATTGTCTACCTGGGATTCCTGTGCCATTCCAGGGTAAGCCTGGGCTCTCTGTGGAAGGGGTCCCTGGGAAGTGGGGTCCTGCAGAGGTTCAGGGATCCTGGAACTGATGGGTCCTCCCCAGGAGCCCCTCTTCTGCCAGGTCTGCCTCCTGGCTACAGTCAGAGAAGGCTTCCGTTTGTTCCCAGGGGACAGTTCTCTCCCCTCCTGAGGCCTCCCAGCCTGTCCCAGGGAACATCAGAGCCTGAGTAGCGGGGTAGAGGTGGGGAGGGGAGGTGGGTTCCAGGAAGAGAAGATGAAATCATTGTCAAATGTCACCAGCCCTCAGCCCCTTCTCACTCTTTGCCTCTCCCCCCAGCCCTTCCCACACCCCTCCTGCCCTGGGCTGAGCTTCACCTGTGCAGTGGGCTATGGCGAGGTCTGGGCATGGAGGGTGAACACAAATGGACCCTGTTGTCCCCTTTCTGTAGCATATTATGGGGGAGGGCGAAGTGGTGCTGGATGGTGACAGCCCCGCAGGGGCTCAAGGTCAGCTGCCAACACAGGAAAGGGCCATGGGAGGGCGGGGGCAGATGGGGACAGGAAAACGAAAGTGGGAGTTCAGGGGGCGATTCTGAGTCTCTCAAGGGTCCACCCGGGTCCTAGATTTCCCATTCAGACCTCGGCACCATCTGGCCCACAGCAGTGCAGGCCTCCACTCAGCCCACCCCGGACCCCCGCCGGGCCCCGCCCCCACCGTCCCGGCCCCGCCTCCGACAGGGCCCCGCCCACCGTCCCGGCCCCGCCTCCGACAGGGTCCCGGCCCCGCCTCCGACAGGGCCCCGCCCAGCTCCCGGCCCCGCCCCTCTGGGCCCCGCCCCTCTGGGCCCCGCCCCTCTGGGCCCCGCCCCTCTGGGCCCCGCCCCTCTGGGCCCCGCCCCTCTGGGCCCCGCCCCTCTGGGCCCCGCCCCTCTGGGCCCCGCCCCTCTGGGCCCCGCTCCTCCTGACCTTCCTCCGCGCGCAGGTCCACCCCGCGCCCGGCCCCGGCTGCCGCGCGCTGCTCTCGGACCGCGGCTCCGCGGCGCTCATCGTGCTGGGCTTCCTGTCGCTGCCGCCGCTGCTCGTGCTCGCCTCGGCCGCTCGCGCCCGCCTGATCCGGCGCCTCCGCCCGCTGCTGCGGCCCCCGGCGGGGACCCCGGGCTCCAACGAAGAGCAGCTGCGCGCCTGGACGGAACGCCGGTTCGCGGGCCCCCGGGAGGCCCCCTAAGGCGGCCCCGGGCGAACGAGCTCCGGTGCGGCGGGGCGCGTGTCTGCCTGGCGGCCCGGAGCTCAGTGCGCGAAGCGGCCGCGAGATGGCGCCCCGTCCCCGCCTCGGCAGCCCCGGCGCCGCTGCGGAGCGTGGGAAGCGCCCGGGGACCCCGCAGGCGGCCCCCGCTCCGCGCCCCCGGCCGGCCGCTGCCCCGCGGGACGCGCCGCACCCCGCCGCTCAGTGGGCGTGCGGGCTGGGCCGCCACCGGGGTTCTCACCGAGCGGGCCGCGGTCAGGAAGAAAGCAGCCGGTGCTTCGGGATCAGCGGAACCTGCCCTCGGCGTCCCGCGCAGCCCGGGCTGAGCCCCGCGGGGAGCTGTGCCGCTGGGCTTCGTCCCGGTGCGTTTCATTTATTTTGAGACAGCATCGCTAAATTGCCGAGGCTGGTCTCACACTTGAGATCCATGCCTGCGGATTCTTACCTTGTAGCAGTTCTGGGACATTCTCGACCGATAGCCTTTCATTCATCCCATGACTCTTTCGCTGTTTTTCTCTCTGTATTTTCTTTCTTTTCTTTTCTTTTCTTTTTTTTTTTGGTGCCGAGGATTGAACTCAGGGGCACTCGACCACTGAGCCACATCCCCAGCCCTATTTTGTGTTTTATGTAGAGACAGGGTCTCACTGAGTTGCTTAGCACCTCCCCGTTGCTGAGGCTGGCTTTGAACTCACGATTCTCCTGTCTCAGCCTCCCTAAGTGCTGGGGTTACAGGCTTGCGCCACCGCGCCCGGCTTTTCCCTCTGTATTTTCCATCTGCACGTGTCTGGTCTGCAGTCTGAACAATTTCTTCATATCCCTCTTCTAGTTCGTTGAAATTCATCCTTTCTAACTGGCTGATCAACTCATCTTTTTACTTTTGCTATTATATTACCGGATTATAATACTATATATAGTTATATTTGGTCTTTTTTCAAATTTATCATTTTTGGTTTGTTATTTTTGTTGTTACTGCGGATTGAACCCAGAGATGCTTCACGACTGAGCTACATCCCTAGCCCTTTTTAAAATTTTTTTATTCTGAGACAGGATCTCACTAAGTTCTTAGGGTCTTGCTAAATTGCTGCAGCTGGCTTTGAACTTGGGGTCCTCCTGTCTCAGCTTCCTGAGTTGCTGGGATTACAGGCGTGCACCACCGCTTCAGTTGGAAATCAGTTTTTGTTTTATTTTTGGTGGTGCTGGGGATTGAACTCAGAGCCTTTGCCTGCTAGGCAGGCACTCTTACCACTGAGCTATATCCCCAGCCTAATTAATTTTCATGGTCCTTTTGTTCATGGTTTCTGGATTCTAGCTTCAGTTTCTTAAACATTCATACATATATGCTATACTCGATAATTCCAATTTCCTAGTGTTTGGGGGGGATGTCTAAATATTATTTATTGATTTATTGTTTTTTTCTAAGTTCAGTAATAGCCTTGTGTTTCTTTGAAAGTTTGGAGGCCAGGCACAGTGGTGCACGCCTGTAATCCCAGCACTTAGGGAGGCTGAGACAGGAGAATCACGAGTTCAAAACCAGCCTCAGCAACAGCAAGGTGCTGAGCAACTCAGTGAGACCCTGTCTCTACATAGAACACAAAATAGGGCTGGGGATGTGGCTCAGTGGTCGAGTGCCCGAGTTCAATCCCTGGTACCAAAAAAAAAAAAGTTTGGTGGTTTTTTTTTTTTTTTGGTGGGGGTTGCAGGTCCTGTGCATGGTAGGCTTGTGCTCTACCACTGAGCTACACTCCCAGCTCCTGGTAATTGATAATGTCAGCCCCTATCTGTGATGATCTGAGGTCCTGACTTAGGGACACTTCTCTCCAGAGATGGGAAATGACCATCCTAGGCTCTGCTGAGGGTCCTGGTTTAGAGACCCCCCATGTGTAGCATCCACATTTTCCCCTGACCAGTGTTGCTGGCTCTCTGTCCCTGTGTCCAGGGCATTGTCTGCTCCCCATCATTTTCCCTGCGTCCTAGGCTTCTTTTCACTAGTCCAGTTGTTTGTTGATTTACTTATTTAGTTTTTTTGTGCTGCTGGGGATTGAATCTGGTATGCTCCACCACTGAGCTATATCCCAGCCCTTTTAATTTTTTTTTTAATTTTTTATTTTGAGACAGTCTTGTTGAGTTGCCCAGGCTGGCCTTGAACTTGTGATCCTCCCAAATAGCTGGAATACAGGTGTGTGCCTCTGCATCTGTCTGCTTATTTATAATGTCTAATTGTGTGCATGGGGTTGAGATATTTCCTTCCTTGTAAGTTCAACAGTGTATTAAAAGTATGTGTTTTACTGTGATTCACTCAGAGTCTTGTGGTAGCTAAAAAGCCTTTTAAAGGATCCAGCATACCATACTGCCAGCAGGGCTCAGCCTGTGACCAGTGTCGGACCTACAATGGCCTTGAGCAGAGACCAGTGTATGGCTGGGCTGGATCCAGCGGGTGTCTTGGGGTTTTCAACCTTCATCTGTGTCCAGCTTTGATGCCTTTCCTGAGCAGACAGAGCTGGCCAGTTGCCAGGCTGCCTTCAAGAGCTTCCCTTGGGCTAAGGGCGCCTTCCTTCCCCTCCTGCCCAGGCTGGGCAGGCACTGGCTGCCGCCACCAGGGGCTGAGAATAAGGACTCTCCTGGGATGCCTTTGGCTGAGGATCTGCCTGGCCCTACATCATCAAAACAACAGCTGGGCCTGGTGGGGGCAGGGAGGTGCGTGGTGAGTTAAGCCCCCCCACCCCACAGCTGGCTGCTAGCCGCTGACCATGGACTGGGCAGGGAGTTCTCCAAAAGGTGTTTCCCAGCTTCCCAGGCTCACTCTAAACCTCGACAGCCTCCTGTTGGCCTGGAGATGTGCAGGGAGAGCAGCAGCCTGCTTTCAAAGGCAGCTAAGGAGCTGGGATGTAGGTCAGTGGTAGGGTGCTTGACGGGCATGCAGGAGGCAGAGGCCCAGGGTTCTACCCAGCACTGTGGAGGCCTTAGCCCTGCAGAGCCTGGGAGCCACAGCTGCCTGCCCTGGAGCTGAACGCAGGCCTGGGCTCTTCCCAGCTCTGCCCTCTCTGGGACCCCTTTCAGGGCCCTCGGTGTTTTCCTCACTCACCCCTGTCTGAGCAGCTCCTGATGGGGCGCGGGATGAGAGGAAGGGACCTGGCCCTCCAGCCCCAAGGCTGCCCTCTCAGGCCTGAGGTATGTAGTGGCCTCTGCCTGTCTCTCTTCCCTGAGTCCCACAAACCTCTGTCCCTCAACTTCTGCCCCACTGAGCTTATGACAGAAGCCCCCTCCTTCAGGGTCTTAGTCCCCATGTCTCTGCTCGCTGCCCAGGAGCCCTACCCCACCTGAAGGTCTAGAGCAACCTCGCTTTTCCCAGGCCTCAGCTTCCCCTCCACTGACTGCAGTCCCTCAGGGCTACGAGCCAAGCCACTGGGTGGACCAGGTGACACCTATGTTGGGGGGGACACAGGCTCTTTACCCTGTAGCTGACGGCCCTGCCTCCTGAGAGGGAGCCTGGGTGTGCACTGTGGATGTGTCCTGTCCTGTCCACTAGCCTCCCTCGCCTTGGACGAAGGGTGTTGCCCCACCGCACAGGTGAGAGGAGGGCTCTGCGAGGTCCCCACCATGCCTAAGGTGGTACATTTTATTCACAAAGTATTTGCAGGCATACCCTGCCTGAGGGGCATAGAGGACCCATGCATAACCAGCTCTGTCCCCCCAGCCTCAGTTCTGAGCTCAGTGAGGACCGTGCCCCACCTAGACACGTAGGCTGGGCACCATGCTGGCAGTGCCTGAGCCAGAGTGAGTGGGCTAGGAAGGAGGAGGCAGAGCTGAGGCCCCTGCTCCTGGGCCACTGGAGAGGCTGCCCTCATGGTGTTGACCCAGGCCTGCCCATTCCTGCTTCCTTCTCCATCTGAGCCCCTGGGTGCTACCTGACCATTCCTGGACCCACCTAAGGATAGAGCAGGGCATGGCCATCATCTACAGAAGAGCATGCCAGCCAAGAGGATCAAAGCTGGGGTGCCCCACCTCAGAAAGGGGCATTACTGCTGGGCACAGTGGAGCACGCCTGTAATCCCAGTGGCTCGGGAGGCCAAGTTAGGAGGATAGCAAGTTCACAGCCAGCCTCAGCAAAAGTGAGGTATTAAGCAACCCAGTGAGACCCTGTCTCTAAATAAAATAAAATAGGACTGGGGTGTGGCTCAGTGGTCGAGTGCCCCCAAGTTCAATCTCCAGTACCAAAAAAAAGAAAGAAAGAAAGGAGGATTAGTGTTTGGTGACACGTTGACACATTCTGGACTCCCATCTCTCCCACTCTGAGTCCCTGCCCAATCTCTGATGGCTGCTTACAGGTGTCCCCCGGGGCCTGGGTCAGCCCTCGGCCCTGCCCTGGCACTGCTTCTCCAAGCACTCCAGTGCCGTCACTCCTCGCAGCCCAAAGGCCCTACAGTTGCCCTGCCTTTTCTGCCCCCAGCCCAGGTCCTCTGACTGGCAGGCATGCCACCCCATCAGGCCCTGGCACTCTGTTCCCTCTGCCTGTGAGGCTCTTTGTGCAGCTCCTGCCTCACGTCCCCACTCACCCTCTCTCACAGGGCCCCATCCTCATAGGGAAACCGTCCTGCGTCTGTGCCAGCACAGCACTGCCTGTGCCCTAGCGTGGCGGTGCCGAGATGGCTCTGCTTGGCGCCTTGTGTCCCCAGCGCAGAGGCTGGTGTGGTGAACACTGCCTGGCACTCACCCTGCCTCTTCCTTGCTGATTTCACTGCAGGGGGACTGGAGAGGTGTCAGCTCTGGACTCTGGGGGTGACAGCCCCCAGCTCCCAGGACTGGTCTTGGGCCCTGCCTGGCATGATCCTGACCCCAGGCGGACAAATCAAAGCTGGGGGGGGCAGTGGGAAGGAGTTGTGGGGCCCTGCTGCTCTTGGCTGCCCCTTCCCCTGCCCCGCTACTTGCCTGCATGAGGTAGGGTCACGGGACCCACAGCAGCTGCTCCTGCCACTTCCTGTTTCTGTGTCCCCCGTGGGTGTGTGTGGGTTTGCATGTCGATACAAACAGCTGACTTACAGCAGCGGGCCGGCGCCCAGGCCTCTCCTCCGCAGCTGGGGTCAGGGGTGGGGTCAGAGGCCCCAGGAGATGCCCTTTTCTCTGGGGTTGAACATGACCACAGTGAGCTGGGGACAAAAGGCCCTTCTTCTCTGCAGAAGCCTGGATTGTGTGGAGGAGGGAGCTTTCTTCAGACCTCAGTGGGGGCAGGGGTGCTGCCCTGCTGAGAGCACTGCCCTGTAGTTCAGGGAAACCCCTCCACCTGCTTGCAGACAAGCAGCTGGGCCAGCTCTGGGAGTGAGACAGGAGCTGCCTGGCCTGGGCCAGGCTGGGGAGCAGGGTGTGCACAGGCTCCCCTGCTGCATCTTCCTCTGGGTCCACAGGATGCCAGCCCCAGGCAGAGGCTGCACCTGGGGAAGGTGGAGGGCTGGGGGACGGGCCCTGCTCCCTTCAGAGAAGAAGCTTCTGCACCACTGAATTTGAGCTTCCTCTGGCGTCTGCCTAAAGCCCAGCCCTGGCCCTGACCACTGCAACCCTGGCTAAGTCCCTCCCCCTCTGGGACCCCATCTGTCCACAGCTTTCCTCTGGAGGTAGGGACAGCAGTGGGGGGGGGGGGCAGGGCAGGACACAGGAATAAGGCTTGCTTTGATGATTGAGCAGAGGGGTAGGACTGATGGGGAGGGTCACTAGGGGCTTGGGCAGCAGGAGTGACTGGGTGGAGCTCAGGACATGCAGGACTGGGTGGAGGCTGGGCCTCCCGTGCCCCTCTCCTTCTGATGTCAGGCTGGAGGAGGGTGCTGCTTCCTTGAGGCCTGAGTCACAGCAAGAAGACCCGCTCACTTTTCCAGAAGGGACGGAAACTTCCCGTCAGCTCAGCCAGGCAGGCTGAGGTGTGACTGGGCCTGAGCTGCGAGCAGCGGCCTCCCCACAGGGCGGATCCACCACGGCCCAGCTCCCTGGCCAGCGAGCTTGAGGATGAATTGTCTACCTGGGTGTGCCTCACATCAGTCCTCCGTGCTGACACCTTGTCTGGTCCCCACAGCAGCTCTGTGTGCTAGGGGCTGGGGGCTGTGTGAGGCCCCCCTGGACCACATGCCCTGGAGTGGGTGAGCCCACACCCACTGCTTCCCCAACAGGCCCAGGCGGATGCACCACGCAGCTTCTGGTCCGTGCTGAGGCCTGAGGTCTGTGGAATGGAGCCAACACCCACTGCCAAGATTCCCGGCAAGGGGGTGGGGATGGCGGCGGGGACACAGTTCTCACTTGTTCCTGCCGCCAGCTCCTGGAGCTCAGCTGTGCGCTTCCTTTTTTAGGCAAAGCTGAGCTCAGGCCATCCTCAGAGTCCGGCTGCTGAGTCTCACCTGCCAGAAAGGGAGGAAGGAAAACCATTGAGTCCCACCCGTCTTCCTCACCAAGCATCCTCCCGCAGAGGATGGGAAGGGAGGGGACATCCTGGCAGAGCAACCCCTGCCACATGTGTCTCCAACCTCAGCTCCATGCTTACTCCACAGGACCGGATCTTAGGAGGGCTGCGTGGGGCTCCTGCCCAGAGGAGGAGGCCCAGTGATCCTAGGGAAGACCCTTGCAGCCAATCCCCTTTCTGGGCCTAGTCAAGGTTGCAGGACCCGACGGGTGTGGTGCCGCAAGCCTGTAATCCCAGCACATTGGGAGGCTGAGACAGGAGAATCGCAATTCAAAGCCAGCCTCAGCAACAGTGAGGCAGGCGCTAAGCAACTCAGTGAGACTCTGTCTCTACATAAAACACAAACTAGGGCTGGGGGTGTGGCTCGGTGGTAGAGCACTTGCCTACCATGTGTGAGGCACAGGGTTCGATTCTGGGCACCTCATATAAATACATAAAATAAAAGTCCATGGACAACTAAAATATATTGAAAAAAAAAAAGAGTACGGGAACCAGCTCTGTCTAGTGGGCCCCTCTAGTCCTACTAGGGTCTTATCTGTGACCCTGGGCCCCTCCTTGGGTAGAGTGTATGAGGCCAGCAATGGGCCCATTATGGGCAGGCACACTGGACTAGGCCTGAACCGACTGTCCCCTGTTCCTGTCCCCACTCAGAGGCCCTTCCAGCTCCTGTTGGTCAGTCCTTAGGGACACGCGTACCCCTCAGTCCTATAGCCAAGGTGCAGCCAGGGCCTGGGGGTTCGCTTCAGGAACTCCCAGCACTTGGGGGTCATAGGCAAGGGGTCTGGGGTAGGAGCTGGGTGGTGAGGGCGACCCCACAGCCTTACAGCCGGGAAAGGGGAGACTGGGGGCTTGTGTGTGCGTGCCCACGCGTACATGCCGCGGTGGCGCCTGGGTCAGTGCTGCGTGTCGCCGCACGTCCAGGTGGCTCCCGAGCGCGCCGCCGCCGAGTCCGCGCCCGCGGCGTGGGCGTGGTCGTGGGCGTGGCCTCCCGGGGCGGGCCCTCCGCGGCCCGCGCCCGGCAGTGGCAAGCGAGCCAGCAGCTAGCCGCCCAGCGTCCCATCCCGCCGCGCGATGCTCCCCTGGACGGCGCTCAGCCTGGCCCTGGGCCTGCGGCTGGCGCTGGCGCGGAGCGGCGCGGAACGCGGTGAGTGCGGCGGGCCGGGGCCGACCCCGGCCGACCCCTCGTTCCCGCTGCCCGCGCGTGGCTGCGGGGCGGGGGCGGGAGGCTGCGGGAGCTAGGCGGGGAGCAAGCCGAGCACCCAGCCACCTGTGGGGCGCGCCCAGGTGCCCCCGGCGGCACGCTCGGCGTCGGCCTGCCCGCGGCAGGTCCTCGGGCCTGGGCGCGGAGGGCAGATGTCTGTGGGACGGCCGCCCCGCCTCAGTTTCCCTGCCGTCTGAAGGGCCCTGGGCAGAGGTGGTGGGAGGTTTGGAATCGCCCTTCCGCACCGGGGGAGCCCACGCCGCGGACGGGAGTCGGGATACCTCGGACCCCTCTCCGCCTGCCCAGGCTCGGTGGTGGAGCGGCCCACGTGCACACCCACCCCGCAGGGTGCCGGGAGGAAGGGGAGGCCCGCCAGGCTGGGCGGGCCCTCAGGCTGCTGGGGGGTGTATCCTGCTTTCTGGGTCCAGATGGAGCCGAGGATGGGGGCCAGGGAAGGGGTGACGTCATCTGTAAGTGGGGTCACGACTCCAGCCTGGCCATCTGGGCTGGGGGCCACGTTCCGAGCTCTGCCTCCCCTTCCCGGCCGTGCTCCACCCCCCTGCTGCCTGTGCTACCCAGATCCTTGCCTTACCTGGAGGTTGAGCCGTGGCTGAATCCGGCTCCACGGAGCGGACCCCAGACTCGGCCGTTCCTGGAGGCCTAGGCCAGGGATTTTGGCTCCACCTGCTTTCCATGTCTGCTGAAAGAAGGGAGTGTAGGGCCTTGGAGGGCTAGCACTCTTCTGCACAGGGGACCAGAGCCAGCCCAGGGGCACCAGGCCACACGGCCTGTGTACAGAGCTGGGACGCACTGAGGGTGTGCGTCTCCTGCTTGGCTCAGAGCCCCTCTCTTGCAAGGTGCCACCCCTTGGACCTCAGGGTGAGGGTGAGCATCTGTTCAAGGAAAGCCTGGGCCTCGGGGAGCTCTGCTCTGGGTGTGGGGTGATCTGGGGCCACCATCTGGGGTTGAACTGTCCTCTTTCCCCAGGTCCCTTAGCATCGGCCCCCCAGGGGGACCTGCTGCTCCTGTTGGACAGCTCCGCCAGTGTGTCACACTACGAGTTCTCCCGGGTCCAGGAGTTTGTGGGGCAGCTGGCGGCACTGCTGCCCCTGGGCCCTGGGGCCCTGCGTGCCAGCCTGGTGCATGTGGGCAGCAGGCCCCACGCTGAGTTCACCTTCAACCAGCACAACTCCAGCCAGGCTGTCCAGGATGCCATCCGTGCTGCAGCACAGCGAATGGGCGACACCAACACCGGCCTGGCACTGGCCTATGCCCGGAGGCAGCTGTTTGCCGAGGCAGCGGGTGCCCGGCCAGGGGTGCCCAAGGTACTGGTGTGGGTGACAGATGGGGCCTCCAGCGACCCTGTGGGGCCCCCAATGCAGAAGCTGAAGGACCTGGGCGTCACCATCTTCATCGTCAGCACGGGCCGTGGCAACCGGCTGGAGCTGTCTGCAGCCGCCTCAGCCCCTGCTCGGAAGCACCTGCACTTCGTGGATGTGGACGATCTGCACATCATTGCCCAGGAGCTGCGGGGCGCCATTCTTGGTAGGTGGGAGGAGAGCCGGCAGAACCCAAGTGCTCAATGCCCCCAAGGTGGGGATGGGGAGGTGGATGACTCTTAGTTTCTCCATGCACCCTCAGGAACACAGTCCACCTGGATGCCCTCAGGTGCTCTGACACCTGGGTTGTGGAGAGAGGAGAGCAAACCTAGAGGTCACCTCCAGGTGACCTCCAAGGGACCGAGGGCTACTTCTGGTAGGATGTGGAGGCTAAGTGGAAAGGATGAGGAAGGAGGTCCTTAGGCCGGGGACGGCCAGCGGCAGCATGTGCATCTGTGCATGTCCAGGAGCCCACTGGCTCACCAGGCCCACCACATCAAAAAGGGCAGAACCTGGAAGGTCAGGGACCACCTCCCACAGAGCTCAAGCCCTACCTGTTCTGGGTGAGGAGAGCCATGGAAGGGTTTGAGCAGGTTTATACAGTGAGTGTGTTTTGGGAAACGCTGGGGAAGAAGGCAGACCAGGAAGTCTGCTGCAGGGGCCAAGCAGTATCGCAAGGGCTTTTCTCTGTCTCACCCCTCAGCCAAGCCCCAAGGGTGAAGGGCTGGAGATGAGGGGCCTGGTGGTTGGCTAGGCTTGCTGTAGCCACAGAAAAGTGCCACCACCCAGGGTTCTTACCAAGTCTCTGCCTTTGGGTTAACCATCTACCCTGAGAGGAAGGTGTTGGTCTGTGGACTGGGAAGGGGTGCAGGGCCCTCCCCAAAGTCTTCCCCAGGGACGTCTGACCCCTAGTAGCCCTTGGCAGCAGAGCCTGGAGAGGACAGGAGAAAAGGAGGCTCCTGGGGCTGAGGACAGAGTCTGAGGAAGAGGAGTGCCAAGCCCCAACACCCAGGCCTCAGGAGAGGAAGGTCAGGATCCGAATGTGCTTCCCACCTGCACACCACTTCAATGACCACGAGGCACTTGGTGCCACAGGCTCAGGGCCCACTCTGGAGTCTCCCTCCACTACATCCCTGGGGACCTGAGGCAGGTCCAACTGCTGCTGCTGTTGTCTTGGCTCCACTGTCTCTAGCACCTCCCCTATGGCCTCCCATGTAATGGCTGCACCCTGTGGTCCCTGGGGATTGAAGTCAGGGGCACTTGACCACTGAGCCACACCCTCAGCCCTATTTTGTATTTCATTTATTTAAATATTTTTTTAAAGCCAGGAGCGGTGGCTCAAGCCTGTAATCCCAGCACTTAGGGAGGCTGAGACAGGAGAATCGCGAGTTCAAAGCAGCCTCAGCAACGGCGAGGCACTAAGGAACTCAGTGAGACCCTGTCTCTACATAAAACACAAAATAGGGCTGGGGGTGTGGCTCAGTGTTCGAATGCCCCTGAATTCAATCCCCAGTACCAAAAAACAAAAAAAAAAATTTTTTTTAGTTGTTGCTGGACATTTATTTTATTCATTTATTGATATGCAGTGCTGAGAGTTGAACCCAGTGCCTCACACATGCTAGGCAAGTGCTCCACCACTGAGCCACACCCCCAGCCCTATTTTGTGTTGTTTTATGTAGAGACAAGGTCTCACTGAGTTGCTTAGCGCCTCACCGCCTCACCGTTGCTGAGGCTGGCTTTGAACTCGCCATCCTCCTGCCTCAGCCTCCGGAGCCACAGCGCCCAACTTCTGGTCCCCTTTTGCCTAACTGTCCAGCTAGCCCCAGACCTTGTGCTGGCCCATCAGGCTGGGGTGCTGGTCCTGTTCTCAGGCACCACTGTTTGAGGCTCTTTTGTTCAGGCCTCTGTACCTTCCCCCCCAGGTCTGGGCGTGGGGCGGAGGCAGTCGGGGAGGCGTCTGACGGGGCAGGAAGGGGCGCCTGTACTCCTCCCCAGCCGTGAGTTTGGCACACCGTCACGGCCGGGCTGGCGCCCGCTTCGGCTTGCAAGACGCCCCCGCCCGGTCCCACAGGGTCTTCTCTGGCACCTCCGAGGCGTCCTCTCTCCTGACCTCCTGTACCTTCCACAGATGCGATGCAGCCACAGCGGCTCTACGCCTCTGAGGTGACGCCCAGCAGCTTCCGCCTGGCCTGGCCGCCCCTGCTGACCTCCGACTCCGGCTACTACGTGCTGGAGTTGGCGCCCAGCGCTGACCGGGGGGCCGCAAGACGCCAGCAGCTGCCTGGGAACGCCACAGACTGGACCTGGGCCGGCCTCGCCCCGGACTCGGAATACGACGTGGCGCTGCTGCCCGAGTCCAACGTGCGCCTCCTGAAGCCTCAGCGCCTGCGAGTGCGCACGCTGCCAGGTGAGGCGCGGGGCGGGGGCGGCGCGGGCCTGGCGGGGGCGCCCTCGGCTCACCGCCCTTCCCCGTGCCCGCAGACGAGGCCGGACCGGAGCGCATCGTCATCTCGCACGCCAGGCCCCGCAGCCTCCGCGTGAGCTGGGCCCCGGCGCTGGGCCCCGCGGCCGCACTCGGCTACCACGTGCAGCTCGGGCCGCTGGGCGGCGGCGCGGCGCAGCTGGTGCAGGTGCCCGCGGGCCGAAACAGCACCACGCTGCAGGGCCTGGCGCCCGGCACCGCCTACCTGGTGACGGTCACCGCGGCCTTCCGCTCCGGCCGCGAGAGGGCGCTGTCCGCCAAGGCCTGCACGCCCGCGGGCGAGCGCAGCCGTGCCCCGCGCCCAGCACCCGGGGCCGCCCTGGGTCGTGCTGGGTGAGCCGCCCCGGCCGGAGGGGTTCGGAGCGGCGGACCGAGAGCCCCTCGTCCGAGCGCGGCGGCAGGGGAGCAGCCTCGCCCCTCACCCCGCAGTTCTCCCCGCGGGCGCTCCTGTCGTCCTCTGCTCAGAGGTGGGGAGGGCTTCCGAGGGCGAGTGGAGAACGTCGGACCCTGGACTGGCCCGGGCCCAGGAGGGGAGGCAGGGGCCAGGCCCCGGCTTGTGTGAAAGGCCAAGCATTCTGGTGGCGAGGGCTGCACAGTTGGAGGGACTGCCCTGGGCCACTGAGGTCCCGCACACGGAATGGAAGTGGGTGGGCAAGGGGAGCAGCCGCAGGGCCGGTCTCCGAAGGCCTGGAGGAAAGGACGGCAGGGCACCGGGAGGCTGATGGCTTGGCCTGGTGGTCTTTGCCAGCACCCTTGAGCTTGGAGGGCAGTGCCTGTTGGGTACACTGGCCCTGCCTCCCTGTCCAGGCCCCTAGTTGGGCCCAGCTAGCAGCCCCTGGGATCCAGAAAGCACCTTTCTGGAGGCATAGACCTGGCACTCAGAACCATGGGGACAGGGGCTCCCCACCACTGCCTCTGCTGGGCTCCAAGGCCAGTGCTCATAGGAGGGCTCTCTTGTATGGGGCCACTGAACTCCCTGGGGAGACAATGTTGCCCTGGGTGGGTTCACCTCAGTAACTTTGCAACATTGTCTGACCCCAAGGGTCATGGGCTACCTCCTGTCACATCTACTATCCTGGAGCTCTGGAGAAGTCACCAAGGGTAGGGAGGACCTGGCTGCTTCTGTCGCCTTTACTGGGTAGTGCCTCTTCTCCCAGAATCACCTGCCCAGGCTCACCTTGCCTCTTCCCCACTAATGACCAGATTTCAGAATGCAGTAAATCAGTTGTATGCTGAGCCTGCCGTCTCTGTGGAGTGCTTTCCTCCTGCCACAGCATCCAGCCCGGTCGGGGCACCGTGAGAGTCCAGTGTGTAGGCTCCTGGTGTGTCTGGAGAGGAGGGGAGGCTGGCCTTCTACGGCCCCCTGGCCCCTGCTTGTGGCCTAGGATGCAGTTTGGACAGCAGACTGTTGGAACTCAAGAGGACAGAGGGCCCGGTAGTTCCGCAGGCCCATTGCCTAGTGCCCAGTCCCCCAACTGTGACACCCACTGCTGGCAAGGCCAGGCCTCCACTGCACGTACTTTCTTCTACCCTAGTGAATCTCAGGCCGCCGGCGGAGGGGTGGTTGCTGGACCCTACACAGGTATGTTTTCTGAGAGCCTATGTGCCACCATTTCCCCCCAAGAACCCTATTGAGCATCTGTGGCCTGAACTGGTGCCTCTTATGATCCACGGGTGCTGGGCATGACTGGTGGCCCCTGTCCAGAAGTGTCCAGGGACACAAGGGGACATTGGAGCCATAGGTTTGGGCAGGCAGCCGAAGGCCTGCACTAAGGCCACTCTTTTTTTTTTTTTTTTTTTGGCACCAGGGACTGAACTCAGGGGCACTCGATCACTGAGCCACACCCCCAGCCCTATTTTGTGTTTTATGTAGAGACAGGGTCTCACTGAGTTGCTTAGTGCCTCGCCATTGCTGAGGCTGGCTTTGAACTCGCGATCCTCCTGTCTCAGCCTCCCTAAGTGCTGGGATTACAAGCGTGAGCCACCGCGCCCGGCTACTAAGGCCACTCTTGTGTGCACACCAGTGAGGGGGTCACTTCAGGGCCCTGTTGGGACATGCATGAGGCCAGCATAAGTGGGCAGCTGCTCAGCTACACGTGAGCCCTGAGCAGGATGGGCTGTGCAGCTGTGTGGAGTCAAGGGCCTGTGAGCTTTGGGCTCAGCCCTGAGTCACCGCAGTCCTGGGCCTGCTATCACCGTTCTCGTCACCCCTCGCGAGCCACCACACCTGGGAGAAGCCACCAGGACTGGCAGGTTGCAGGAGCCCTGCTTTGGTGGGCTAGGGTGGGAACAAGCAGCCCAAGGCCCCACCCTGGAACCTTGGCCAGGCTGGGCAGTTTGGCTGAGCTTGGGCCTGGGGGGTCAGGAACAGGAGGCGGTGCACGTGCCAGCTGTGGTGCAGGCAGGCCCGCAGACAGGTGTGCTGCTGTGAGCAGGGCAAGTCTGTGGAAACGAGGAATACCAGGAGCATGAGGGACCAGCTGGCTGAGGAGACTGGCCCACACTTCTGGAGACTAGAGCACCTCCCAAGAGGACAGCACTGCAGAATGATGCTGATGGTCAGCAGCAAACCTGTGCTGGCCACAGAAGGGGCTTTGGGGTTTTTTTGGTACCGGGGATTGAACTCAGGGGCACTCGACCACTGAGCCACACCCCCAGCCCTATTCTGTGTTTTATGTAGAGACTGGGTCTCACTGAGCTGCTTAGCGCCTTGCCATTGCTGAGGCTGGCTTTGAACTCGCGATCCTCCTGTCTCAGCCTCCCTGAGTGCTGGGATTACAGGCTTGCGCCAGCGTGCCTGGCTCTAAGTTTCTCTTTAAAGCAAGCAATGAAAAAAAAATTTTTTTTTTTTTAAATTTTGTACTGGGTGCTCAAACACTGAGCCACATCCTCAGCCCTTTTTATTTTGAGACAAAGTCTCACTAGGTTGCTTCCAGCCTGGTTAAGCTGCTGAGGCTGGCCTTGAATCTGCGATCATCCTGCCTCAGCCTCTCAAGTCATTGGGATTGCAAATGTGCACTGCTTGCACCCAGTACAAGCACCAAAACCAGACAGCAATCAACGCTTCTGTTTTTAAAACTAGGCCAAATTCAATGACATTACTAAATGCAGAGCTTTTATAAAAGACACAAGCTTGCCAAATGCCTGCCTGACCTGGGTGGGGTCTCTTACCCATTTCCTCTTCACTATCCATCCAAGCCACTTCAGGGCGCTGTGGGAGGTGTGGTTTGCAGCTGGTCCAGAAAAATATTGAGGGTGGCCACTCGGGGGCGTCTCGAATTTCTGGGAAACTCGATTTTTCTCTTTTGTGTGTGGGGAAAAAAGAATTATCTTAGAATTTTCAACCTTTTCCTATTTTTAGGCAGGATTAAAACTGTTTTTAATCTAATGAGAAATATATTTTTATTTTATTTTTTGGTACCAGGGATTGAACTCAGGGTCACTCGACTGAGCCACATCCCCAGCCCCATTTTGTGTGTGTGTGTTTTCTTTAATGTAGAGACAGGGTCTCACTGAATTGCTTAGCGCCTCGCTGTTGCTGAGACTGGCTTTGAACTCGCGATTCTCTTGTCTCAGCCTCCCAAAGTGCAGGGATTACAGGCGTGCAGCACCGCGCCCGGCTGGGAAATATATTTAAAACAATTCTGTGAGCTCAACTAGTTCGGTCAAAGGAAGCCTGGGAGCTGGGCGCAGTGGCGCAAACCTGTAATCCCAGCACTTAGGGAGGCTGAAGCAAGGAGGATCGCAAGTTCAAAGCCAGCCTCAGCAACGACGAGGCGCTAAGCAACTCAGTGAGACCCTGTCTCTACATAAAACACAAACTAGGGCTGAGGACGTGGCTCAGTGGTCGAGTGCCCCTGAGTTCAATCTCCGGTACCAAAAAAAAAAAAAAAAAAAAGCCTGGGACCAAAGGTACTGACTGTGGACCTGTGGGCTCCAGAGCAACGACTGCCTCTGTCCATCCTGGTTTCTCTCCCTCTGCCCCAGTCGGGGCAAGACGGTCCCTCTGTCCTTGCAGTAGACACGTGATCTAAGCAGGTCCCAAGGAGCCCTCACGGGTTAGCGACCAAAGCCCTGGGAAGACCTCTGCTCTGAACATCTGCGGCCAGGCCCCTCTGCGGCGGCCGCTCCGCTCTTCCATCCTCTCGGCTTGCACATCAAGTCATCACACGCCGGACACCACTGCGGTCTCGGAGACGCCGAGGGGGCCGGCGGCGGCCGTTCTCTAGGCCCGCGCTCCGTCGGAAAGACGGCCCCGAGGCCTGGCCCGGGCTCGTGCGCGCCGGGTGCGGAGGTCTGCAGCGTCGCCCCGGGCCGGAAGGGGCTGGGTTCTCGCCGGCGGCGGGTCCGCAGCCCCGGTCCCTTCCCTCGTCCGCTCAGGTCGCGGCCTGGCGCACGTTCCCCTGCCCTCGGTCCCCTCGGTCGCCGCGGCCCCAGGGCGCCCGGCGTGCATACACGTCCAGGGGAGGTCTCTCGCAGGCTGTCCCCCAAGGGTCCGCTGCCCCGGCCCCGTGAGCGGAGAGCCCCGTGCCCCTGTTCCTCCGCAGCCGCCTGGGCTGGGGCTGCTTCAGCGCCCACCAAGGCTGAAACTGCTCGTGCTAAGCCGAGCAGGCGTCGCCAACGTGCACGCAAAGGTCCCGACAAATTTGTCCCTATTTAGCCTCCGTATCCTGGAGCCACGCCCTCCTGGTGGCGTCACGGCCTTGTTTCCCAACCCGAGGGCTGCGTGCGGCGCGGCCTCGCGCACTTCCGCTGCCGGGAGGAAGGGGCGTGTGTCGCGCCGGCGCAGTGGCCCTGCCGCCGGCCCGCGGCGCGTGGCGGCTTCTCTGAGTCGCAGGAGCCGCACTCGACCCGGGGCCCGGCGGCGCTCAGCGCTCGAACGTCATGTCGTGGCTCTTTGGCATCAACAAGGGTCCTAAGGGCGAAGGCACCGGACCACCGCTGTCCTTGCCGCCCGTACAGCCCGGGGCCGAGGGCGGCGGCGACCGCGGTGCGGGAGACCGGCCTGCGCCCAAGGACAAATGGAGCAACTTCGACCCGACGGGGCTGGAGCGCGCGGCCAAGGCGGCGCGCGAGCTGGAGCACTCGCGTGAGTGCCGAGGTCGCCGGGATGCGGGTGGCCTCGCGGGCGCCAGCCGCTCCAGCCGCTGGGCCCTGTTAGCGCCTCACCGAGCGAGACTGGGTGCCTGTCCGCGGCCCCGAGCCGTCCTGCGCGCCGGAGTCCAGGCCCTGTTCCCCTCTTGCACCTTCAGCTGTCCCGAGTAGGCCGGGGCAGGGGCTTCAGCGCGCAGGTGCCGTATGTCCAGCTGGCCCTGGGCTTTGGGCACTGCCCAGCGCATGGCATCCTTCGCGCTTGCCGCCTCCACGTGGGGCAGGCCAGGGCGTGGCCAGATCCGGAGATACATGTGCACGGGGTTGGTCGCAGTTTTGCACTTAAGAGAAAGCATATTTGAGTTATTTCGTTTTAACGAGAATGTAACAGATTTTGCGTTTATTATGGGCAGACGTTGGCGTTTGGGTGGGCTCAGTAGCGTCTGTAAAGTCACAGGCTAGAGGGTGTTGGCCCAGGCTAGTGACCTCCTTGAGCGAGTTGTGAGCAGTGACTGGACCATCTCAAAGCCCAGGTCTTTTCTCACCACCTTCTTTTCGCCTGTGCTTTTGACGATTTACACCAAAATGCAGTTTTAAGTGCTCCAAGGTGCTAAATAAATACTGACTAAAGGAATACAGTGGCCCTCAAACTTGTTTAAGAGGGGGTCCTTTTGCCAGGTGCCCTGGGGCAAGCCTGTAATCCCAGCACTTTGGGAGGCTGAGACAGGAGAACCGCAAGTTCAAAGCCAGCCTCAGCAAGGGCGAGGTGCTAAGCAACTCAGTGAGACCCTGTCTCTACATAAAACACAAAACGTGGGGCTGGAGTTGTCGTTCAGTGGTTGAGTACCTCTGAGTTAATTCCTGGGTACCAAAAAAAGGGGGGGGCTCCTTTTATCACTGGAACCTCCTGTAGGGAATCCTTGGTGTGAGCAGATATAGGCAGAGCCTCCCTGATAAGAGAAAGGGCTTGACACTTGATGTCTCAATCTTATGCCCTTCCTCAGGAGACTGGTAGAACGTCTTGTGCACTGCACTGGTCTCTGGGTCTGGCTGGCTCTTATATTCCCAAAGGAGTGTTCAGAGCATTCAGATTTGGTTCAGGATGTGTCACTTCAGGCCTGACTGGGTAGGTGATTTCACAGATGATCTATTAAACGATCTGTTACCAAGTAGTTGCAATGAACTGGTTGGAGTGGGGAACGTGCGGTTCATCTCAGACCATAGCAGACTTGATCCCTGACCAAGCTCAGCTGGGGCACCTTTCTGGGAGTTTTTGCCCACTAACCATACCCAGAATTTCCAAGCAGGATCTTGGTTGTTAGCCTCCCAACTCCAGGCAGTTACTCAGGCCTGTGGGAGCAGTGGGTGTGTCTGAGCAAGTCTGCTGGTGCCTCTGCTTCCCTGCCCTCTGCACCAGCCTCCTCCATGCCACCTGCCTGGGCCCACTGCCTGGGCCTCTACTTGGCCTGACCCCTTCTGGCCCAGCAGAAGCATCTGTGGCTGTGGCTGCTGCTGCTGCTCCCTCGGTATCTGTGTGCCTTCTCCACTTTTTTCTTTCTCCATCTTCCTTCTTTTTTTAGCAGTACTGTTGATTGAACTCAGGGCTTTGCACCCTCTAGACAAGTGCTCTGCCACTGAGCTGCATCCCCAGACCTTTTATTGAATTCTGAGATGGGGTCTTGATAGGTCGCCCAGGTTGGCCTTGAATTTGGGATCCTCCTGCCTCAGCCTGTCCGAGCAGCTTTTACTCCCCATTTGTATTCTGAGCGCCCTTCCTGGCCCCACTGAGGGCAGGGTCTCTCCTCATCCCTTCTTCCCAGTGTGCCTCATGCCTGCTGGTTGACAGCCCCTCTGCCAGCCACCCTCTTTGGAGGCTCCTGGTTCATAAGCCTCCTGGTCACCCAGATTCATCCAGTCCCCTGGTGGGCCTTGCACAGGGTCTACTATGTTTTGGCCTGAGCCTCCTGTATTGACCCCACGGCCTTCTACCAAGCCAACAGGAACGGTCCTCAATGGTCCTCTGCACAGCCTGACTACCTGCTCTGTTCTTCAAAGCCCAGCCCGGTGCTACCTCTTTCCCAGTGTCTTCCCAGGCACTCTTCTGGGTTCTTTCTTAGATGCCAGGTTATTGTTTGAGCCTAAAGACTTGTGTGTGCCCCAGACCATTTCTCGGAGATCCCACCAGATTGGGTGCTTGAGTGCTATGGGAGACAGAGCTGCTGGGAAACACTCAAAAGAAGTCTAGGCGGGTGGGTGTGGCAGTGCATGCCTGTAATCCTGCAATCCCAGCTGTGGGAGGCCAAGGCGGGAAGATGGAAAGTTCAAGGCCAGCCTCAGCAATTTAGTGAGACCCTGTCTCAAAATAGCTAGTGGTCACATGGAGAGTAAGCAGGGCAGCTGGGATTTGGGCCCAGCTGCGACCTCTGAATTCCTGTCTGCTGTGCTGGGACTGGAGCACAGGAGGTTACTCTCTTCACCTCTCCCAGGTGGAGTGGCAGTTGTCAGCAGGGCCCCTGAGGCCTGCTCAGTGGTCTGGTTAGCACTTGGTGTTGGGACTCTCCAGTTGAATGGGGCAGACGTGTGCCTTCCCACTGTCTCCTCATGGGCAAGTCCTCCACCACCCATCCTGCTCACTGGAAGTCCTTCCTGACCCTGACGCTGTTCCCTGTTAGCCTAGTTTATGTAAGATTCCATGCTCTGTGCTGACTGATGCCAAACAGCAAAGCCCCCACCGCATCTGCCTGGACATGTTGGGTGGCCTGGTTCCTTGCCTCAGTTTACCTTCAGAGGATGCACCAAGCCACAACGCCTGTTGGGCTCTAGCTGCTCACGTGTTCACAGTGGTTTGGGCGTAACACATACTAGTTGCAGCTTACGCTGGAGAGTTCAGAGCAACTCAGGCTGAGGCAGGAGGATGGCAAGTTCAAGGCCAGTCCAGGCAACTGAGCAAGACTGAGTTAAGTGAGAGGGCAGAGAGTGTGGTCTGGTTGAACAGCATCCTGGGTTCAGTCCCCAGCACCCAAACAGGAAGGAGGCAGGACGAGGGCATGGAAGGGGTGCTGTGTGCCCAGCCAAGGTCACTGTGGCATCAGGGGTTTTATTTGTCCCTTTTCTTGCCTGTGTGTGTTTGATAGCAGGTTCGTGGTCATATATGTGGGAAGATTAGGAAGAATGTGATGTGAACAGTGAAGGCCGCCCTAGCCAAGGCCTAATTTCTCCCAGGTGGGAAGTGCCTGTGGTGTTGGCCTGCCCCGAATAGTGTGGGATGGCCTCTCTGAGGTAGCTCTACAAAGGTGGCAGTTCCCTGGGGACAAGACCAAGGCCTTGTGCCAGGCTTTCTCTTGGGGATAGGGCAGCAGCCTTGAAAGCAGGGGTGTGTGAGTCCCGGCCAGGCATGAGGGCAGGTGAGGCAGGACTGGGCAGTGGGCAGGAGTGCTTCAGGCTGAGGCATGCAGTGGCTTTTCAGAAAGCTCCTTGGCATGATGAGGCACTTGCCCACTGGCCACAGCCACATCCGTGTCTTGATGCCCTCTGTCCTGTACCCCACAGGCCACGCCAAGGAGGCGTTGAGTCTTGCACAGATGCAGGAGCAGACTCTGCAGCTGGAGCAGCAGTCCAAGCTCAAGGTGAGAGAGCCTGGACAACACACAGGGATGGCAGGCACAGACACCAGCTTGAGTGAGTGCCCCTTCTTGAAGGAAGTGGGGGAAGGTCAAGATGGGGTCTGGTGTGTGGCTGAGTCCCTACAGCAGAGGTACCTGAAAAAGTGGTATAAGGTGAGGGGCATCTGGTCTACCTGAGGCCAAGGGATCTTTCTTGAAATTCTTGGCTCGTTTCTGTGCACGTGGCGGGACTCAACATCATGTCAGGCGTGTAAGCTACAGCAGGCTCTTCCTTGGGCCCCTGGCTACTGTAAAGTAGTCACAGTATAAGCTTGGCGGAGGGTGATAGGCCCCTGTGGGACTAACCATTTGCATCTGGTCTAATCTTGCTCCCACGAGGCCTTTCTAGACATTTTCTGGTGCTTCTCTGCTGGGTCTGGGTTCCTTCAAGGCCTGAGCTCTGGTATCTGGGGTATTGAGAGCACCCTTGGGTGGGGGTATTAGTCTGGGCTACGTTTTCCAGAAGTGCCGAGACCAGCTGGGTGTGCCTGTGGAGCCACCACCCCAGAGCCCTGCAGCATGAGGAAGAGGTAGGAGGAACCTCAGCCTCCAGCCAGGCATCCTGATGGCATGTTCTGCAGGAGTATGAGGCTGCCGTGGAGCAGCTGAAGAGTGAGCAGATCCGTGTGCAGGCTGAGGAGCGGAGGAAGACCCTGAGTGAAGAGACCCGGCAGCACCAGGCTGTAAGGGCACAAGCAGCTACTCACACCAGGAGGCCTGGGGTGACCAGGACAGAGAGTGGGGTGCAGCTTGGCATCTCTCTCTTTTTTTATTTTTGGTACCAGGGATTGGACTCGGAGGCACTCGACCGCTGAGCCACACCCCCAGCCCTATTTTGTGTTTTATGTAGAGACAGGGTCTCACTGAGTTGCTTAGCGCCTCGCTGTTGCTGAGGCTGGCTTTGAACTTGTAATCCTCCTGTCTCAGCCTCCCAAAGTGCAGGGATTACAGGCGTGTGACACTGCACCCGGCTTTTGCATCTCTTTTTCACTGGCCAACCAAGAATCTACTGGGTGTCAGCTGTTACCCTTGTAACACCTTGGAATACCCCTGTTCAAACACCCAAAGCCTGTAGATCCCTCCCCACTAAGCTCCCACCCTAGCACATCTGATTGTCTGGGGGAGGAAGGCAGCTTACCTAAGCCCCACCCCTGCTGATCCAGCTAAGGTGTGTCCTCTGCTCCCTTCTCTCTAGAGGGCCCAGTACCAGGATAAGCTGGCCCGGCAGCGCTATGAGGATCAGCTGAAGCAGCAGGTAAGCGGGGTGCATCACCCTGAGGGGCCTGCCATCCTGGGAGTCAGCGTCTCTGGGCTGCTAGGCAGGCCAATCCGTGGATGGGAGGACATGATGGTTCAGACACAGATGCATAAGGGCACTCGTGCACGTGGACAGTGTGGCAAGGTGTGTGCAAACACCTGCCGTCCTGTGTGCCCCACAGCAGAGATGGCCTGTGAGGCCTAACCCAGGAGCACTGGCTGACCAGGAGGTCAGTGAGGGACTGAGTAGAGTCAGGCAGGCCAAAGCCTGGGTGTCGCCCGCCTCTGGGCACTGGCACCCTCTGTGGGTTATCAGCTGCTGAGTCCTGAGCTGTGCTGCCCCAACAGGCCTGTGTCCAGCTGTGGAGGCTGTGGGGCCCTTGGGTGAGCACGCGGTCTCTGGCTCGCAGCAGCTACAGCCTGAGGGCTTGGTGTCACTGCTCTCTGGTCTAAGAGCTTCTCCCTTCTCTGTGGCTCCTCAGCAACTTCTCAACGAGGAGAACCTACGGAAGCAGGAGGAGTCTGTGCAGAAGCAGGAGGCCATGCGGCGAGGTAGGGGTCATGGTGGGGTAGAGGAGGCTCCAGTAAGTAGGGTCCACCAGTGGGGGAGTGGGCTGTGTGGGCACCTCAGTCCCCAGAAGCATCCGAACAGCATACTGAGGTTCCCAGTTGAGGCCTGCATCCCAAGCCTGGGGCTTTGTGGCCCAAGCGGTGGTCCACATCCTTGTCCTCGCTGGTGTGGGGCTGCTCTCTGCAGAGGTGCCTCTGTGAGGGGTGCTGCTGCTGGCTTGCCTGGGAGGGAATGTGGGCACCACCCTGTGGAGGCTGCAGCTACGAGTGGGCCGTGGTGACGGGATGGCTGTTTCCTGTCTCCACGGGCAGGGAGGACCTGAAGCCAGCGTGTGGGTTTCACTTTGTTGTGTCCGTGGGCTTCTCCCCTGGTGCTGCATGCAGCCCTGGCGAGAGGGCGTGGGGCTGTCCCGTGGTCTGGCAGTGTGGTCTGGCAGTGTGACGGCTGGGCTCTGCCTCCGCTGACCGTCTGCAGCTCACCTTGCTTCCTCAAGCCCGTGCAGTCCTCAGAAGGGTCGCCTGGGCTTCAGGGTCTGGCTGCAGGGCTCCTCTGCTCCCTGAGTATGGGCCTGGGCGGCTCTGTTCACTGGAAAGCCACGCTGCTCCTGGACCTCTCCTGCAGAGGCGGACCCAGCCCAGGCTGAACCCTGCTGTTCCTGCCTTTTCTGGGGCAGCCACCGTGGAGCGGGAGATGGAGCTACGGCACAAGAACGAGATGTTGCGGGTGGAGGCTGAGGCCCGAGCCCGGGCGAAGGCTGAGCGGGAAAACGCAGACATCATCCGAGAGCAGATCCGCCTGAAGGCCGCTGAGCACCGCCAGACCATTCTGGAGTCCATCAGGTGAGCACTGGGCAGGCCCTGGCTGTGTGGTGCTGGCCATGGGCTGTCCTGCCCTGTGCTGTGGTAGGTCCTTGTGCACAGCCGTGGGGCTGGCCTCTGCGAGTCTGGGAAGCTGCCTAGGGGTGATGCCCTGGACCTCCAGCTGTGTATCCGGGTCCCACGTCCCTCCCAATCATGTGACTTCTCCCCCACAGGACAGCTGGCGCCCTGTTTGGGGAAGGATTCCATGCCTTTGTGACAGACTGGGACAAAGTGACAGCCACGGTATGCGTCCTGCGTCACTGGGCCTGCCTGGTAGGCAGCTCTGGGCTGCTTGGGGGCCTCCCGGTGTGCTGCGACCCTGCTGCTGCGGGCCGGGTGGAACGGCTGGTGCTCCATGTGCTGGGGCTGGGGCTGGGGCTGGGGCAGGCACCAGGCCGCCCTGCTGGCTGCTGCTGTCGTCCTGTCCCTCAGCCGGGAGAAGAAACGCAGTGGGTGGGATGGAGCCTCTGGGCACCGGGCCTCTGAAGCAATTTTGCTGTTTTAGTCTTTTTTTTTTTCTCCTCTAGCAAAATACTCAAAGCTGGGTAACAGGTTTATTGGCTCCTGATTCTGATGCTAGAGGGTCCAAATAGCATACTGCTGGCATCCTCGCCAGGGCCCACAGTGCGGCAGAGAAGTGGAAGGGGAACCAGCTGGTCACGTGCAGAAGGGACTGAGCACTGGGGGTGGCCTTGCTTTACGATATCCTCTGGAGAGAGCTGACAGTCTGTCCAGGAGACACTGATCCCCTCCTGACGCTGAGCCCACAGCCTCATGACCCTCTCCTGGGCCCCACATCTTGTTTTGCTATTGGAGGTTGAACCCAGGGCCCTTTACCACTGAGCTGTATCCTCGATCCCTTTTCAAATTTTGAGACAGTCTTGCTAAGTTACTTAGGGCCTTGCTATGTTGCTGAGGCTGGCCTTGAACTTAGATCCTCTTGCCTCAGCCTCCATAGTTGTTGGGATTATGAAGTGTGGCCTCCACTCCTGGCTTAGCTCCCACCTCTTCAGGTTCATTCCTTTCCCCTCCAGGGGCAGGACCAGTCCCCAGCATGTGCTCCTGAG
Organism: Geosciurus inauris; assembly: GCA_004024805.1. Lineage (NCBI taxonomy): Eukaryota > Metazoa > Chordata > Mammalia > Rodentia > Sciuridae > Geosciurus > Geosciurus inauris. The sequence continues at coordinate 110,058 of PVHX01003379.1, forward strand.
GACAAGCATCCAGCCCCAGCAGTGTTGTGTGTGAGGATTTGGGCTTCTGACCTGCTGGCTGGAGGGCTGGGGCGGGGACTGGAGCGTGCGTGCTCTCCAGCATCCTTGGCATGACGAGAACTTTGTGGCATTTTTTTTTTTTTGTACTGGGCTTAAACCCAGGGCACTTTACCACTAGGCCACTTCCCCAGCCTGTTTTTATATTCTATTTATTTATTTAGGGACCAGGGATTGACCTCCAGGGCACTCGACCACTGAGCCACATCCCCAGCCCTATTTTGTGTTTTATGTAGAGACAGGGTCTCACTGAGTTGCTTATTGCCTTGCCCTTGCTGAGGCTGGCTTTGAACTCGCGATCCTCCTGTCTCAGCCTCCCTAAGTGCTGGCATTACAGGTGTGCACCACCACACCTGGCTGGATATATTTTATTTTGAGATTTGAGTCTTGCCAAGTTGCCCAGGCTGGCCTTGAACATGTGAGCCTCCTGTGTCAGCCTCCCAAGTTGCTGGTGTGTTCCACCATGCCTGGCTCTTCCTAGCAGCTTTTGCAGAGTGGGCCCAGTTACATCTGCAGGGCAGGGGCTCTGATGCAGAGCAGTGGGTGCCCATCACATCCTCACAGCATCTCTGTGAGGGCTTCCCACCGTAGCAGGGGTTGGTCATCCAGGGAAGCACTCGGGGTGCATCTTGGCTTGGTCACAGCCACAGGGCCTGGCTGAGGCCAGCCGTGCCCACTCAGCTGGCCTCCACAGTGCAGTGCGCTCTGTTGAAGAAAGAAGCCCCTCTTTGTTCCTGTCACTTGTGTTTTGTCATTTGTAGTGCTGGGGTGGAACCAGGGCCTCTTGGGCCAGCTCTGCCTGAGCCCAGGTCAGGAGGTGCCTTCTTACCATGTTGTAAAGCATGGGAGCTCCCAGTGTACTGGTCAGGTAGCGTGTGTGCATGTGTGTCATGTGCACACACGTAGGATGGATTAGTTTTTTTTTTGTTTTTTGTTTTTTTTTGATACCGGGTGTTGAGCTCAGGGGTGCTCGACCACTGAGCCACATCCCCAGCCCTAGTTTGTGTTTTATGTAGAGACAGGGTCTCACTGAGTTGCTTAGCACCTCCCTGTTGCTGAGGCTGGCTTTGAACTCGCGATCCTCCTGTCTCAGCCTCCCAAAGTGCTGGAGCGGTGGGTTAGTTTTTGAAAGAGTTAGTCATTTGGGGTTAGCCTTGTTTTCCACGGATAAACTTTGAACGTTCTCAGTGGGCAGGAACACAGTGGAGGCAGTGGCCATCTCGGGCACCTGGTGCCCTGCCCTGCAAGGCTGGCTCCAGCCTGCAGCCTCAGGTTCAGAGGAGCTGCAGTCCAGGTCACAGAACGTGGCTCTGGGAAAGGGTGGTGGTGACAAGCTTCCTGATGTGCCTGTCCCGTGCACTCGAGCCCTGGCTGGTTGTGGGAGTGGGGCTGCCCCAGGGCACAAGCTGCTGGTGTGACGTGCTGCCTGCCTCTCCGTTCCAGGTGGCTGGGCTGACCCTGCTGGCTGTTGGGGTCTACTCAGCAAAGAATGCCACTGCTGTTGTTGGCCGCTATGTGGAGGCGCGGCTGGGCAAGCCGTCACTGGTGAGGGAGACCTCCCGCATCTCCGTGCTGGACGCGCTGAGGCACCCCGTGCAGGTAGGCTGCGGCATCTACCCCCAGGACTCTGTCCTTGCCAGGCTTCTTCCCAGCCTAGCTCACCTATAGACCCTGTTGTGTCACTGTGGTGCTGTCTCTGGGTGACCAGCCCCCCGGGGCACTGTTGGCTCTGTGCAAACCCTGGGCTCCAGTGCCTGTCCTGCCTGGGAAGGAGGCAGCTCGTGGAGTGTCCTGCTCCCTGGACCTGTCCTCACACTGGCTGCGCCCAGGTCTCCAGTCATGCAGGGCAGGCGGGTGAGAAAGTAGGTGTCAGTGAAGAATCCGTGGATCTCCCCAGCCCCACAAAAGATGCCGCTTGTCCCAGGGTCTGGCCTCCCAGCTCTGACACCGGGGTCCTTGCAAGTCTGCATCTCTGCTCCCCCAGGTCAGCAGGCGGCTCCTCAGCAGGCCCCAGGATGCACTGGAGGGTGTCGTTCTCAGTGTAAGTCAGTCACCATGGCCATGGTGGGTCTGGGAGGGCTGCTGGGCCCTGGAGGAGGCCGCAGAGGTGGGCCTGTGGCCTCCTGTTGATCGCCTCTGGCTCCCGGAATACACCTTGCCAGCTAAACCCAGCCTGCATCCAGCTGGTCCAGATTGGCCTCGAGCTAGTCCAGGCCCTGTGGAGAGCAGGCTGCAGCAGGGTGTCTCTGTGCCCCAAGGATGTTTCTCAACACCCCACAGCCCAGCCTGGAGGCCCGGGTGCGGGACATCGCCATAGCAACAAGAAACACCAGGAGGAACGAGGGCCTGTACAGGAACGTGCTCATGTACGGCCCCCCGGGCACGGGCAAGACGCTGTTTGCCAAAGTGAGAGCCCCAGGGTGCAGGGGCCCTGGTGTGAGATGGCCCAGCCTGGGGGGCACCCTCTGGCCACGCCCAGCACCCTGTGGCCCTCAGCACCAGAGCTTTTGGGGGGCTGCCTGGGTGCGGAGGGGCTGGTGGGCGGGGCTCTGCACAGGGCCGGACCGTCTCCTCTGTCTCCCTGCCCAGAAGCTCGCGTTGCACTCAGGCATGGACTACGCCATCATGACGGGCGGGGACGTGGCCCCCATGGGGCGGGAGGGTGTCACCGCCATGCACAAGGTCTTTGACTGGGCCAATACCAGCCGGCGAGGGTGAGTGTACCCCTTGCGCACGGTCCCTGGTCCCTGGGCCATTGGCCACACGGGAAGCTGTTCTGAAAGGCAACTGTGCTCACCACTGCACCTCCAGGTGGTCGTGGTGCCCACTGTCCCCTGGTCCTGTCCTCCGTGCTATGCAGGCCACAAGCAGCCTCTAGCCTCAGAGAGCAACAGGGCTGGCCAGGGGGTCCCTCAGAGCAGCGGGGCTGGCCGGGGTCCCTCAGAGAGCAGCAGGGCTGGCCGGGGTCCCTCAGAGCAGCGGGGCTGGCCGGGGTCCCTCAGAGAGCAGCAGGGCTGGCCGGGGTCCCTCAGAGAGCAGCGGGGCTGGCCGGGGGGTCCCTCAGAGAGCAGCGGGGCTGGCCGGGGTCCCTCAGAGAGCAGCAGGGCTGGCCGGGGTCCCTCAGAGAGCAGCAGGGCTGGCCGGGGGGTCCCTCAGAGAGCAGCGGGGACTGGCCGGGGTCCCTCCGCGTGCTGAGGCTGGGCTGTTGGTGCTTTCCCCTCCAGTGCCAAGGGGCTCGGGTGGGAGGGTCTGTGCTGCACGGCTCCTCCGCTGAGCGCATGTACAGGTGTGTGTGCTCATGTGTGCAGGTGGATGTTCCCATGTGAATCTCTTGAAAGCCAGCTGAGGCCCTTGTGACCCCTCAGCAGGACGCCAGGGTGGTCTGCAGTGTGGCCAGCCCTGCTAGCCGCCTAGGCATGCCCCTGCCCCGCCCCTGGGCTTGTACCTCCCCCAGGCTATTCCTCTAGACAGGGCCTGAGGGCAGAGCACCTCTGGGTCCCCTGGCCCTGTGGTGGGGCTCAACTGGACGCATGTTGGAGGGCCTGGTGGGTAATGCCTGTGGCCTTGGGACTCAAGCGTCCGTGCGTGCACTGCGCTCTCATTCACAGCCTCCTGCTCTTCGTGGATGAAGCAGACGCCTTTCTTAGGAAGAGAGCCACAGTGAGTCCCCTGGACGCCTCCCTGGCTGGGTGAAGGTGCTGGGCGCTCTGGACCTTTGCAGCCAGAGCCAAGAACAAGTTTGTGGTGATGTGGGTCAACCAGGACCTTGGCCGGGCCAAGCACATGTGCCACTGAGCAGTACCTCGTCCCTCTTGGCATCTGAGTGCTTAAAGCTCAGTTTCAGCCTTCCGATGGGGTCAAGGCCCAGACTTGTGCTCTAGCAGCGGCCCCTGGGCCCTCCCTGGGGGTGCAGAGCCCTGCTTCTAAGGCTGGCGCCCAATGCAGAACCTCCCTCTGCAGGAGAAGATAAGTGAAGACCTCAGGGCTGCCCTCAATGCCTTCCTGCACAGGACTGGCCAGCACAGCAGCAAGTGAGCCGCCCTCCCCTCCCCGGGCAGAGCATCCCGGGCGTTGCCACTCTTGGCCTCACAGGGAGCTGGGCACTGCCCAGGCACGCCCTGCTGCTAGGCGCAGGGCCCAGAATCCAGCACGTGGTGCCTGGGCTGCTGTCAGCTGTTCTTGGCATCCCTGCCTGGGAAGGGCAGCAGTTGTCACTGAGAAAGGATGCCAGGGTCTGCCAGGCAGGGCCACCAGCTTACATGACCCCTCCCCCCCTTTGACTTCCAGCCATCTGCATGCCTTTGGGGGAGGCAAAGCTGAGACCCTCATGGTGGCTGGGGTCCCTCAGGATTGCAGGGGAGGCAAAACTGAGACCCTCATGGTGGCGGGGGTCCCTCAGGATTGCAGGAGGTGCCCTGGGAGGCATAGGCAGACACCTGGGGTGTGAGCTATGGCAGGACCAGTTCCCGTGTGTCCTGGATGGAACACAGGACCTTGGCCTCCAGTGGGATTTGGGGCCCAGGGTGGCCTCCAGGCCTTGAAGAGAGGTCCCACTTGGAGGAGCTTCTCTGGGCTGCCCCAAAGGTAGGTCACATTGGCTGCTGTGGTCCTGCACACTCCTTCCCATGTCCCCTCATCCTGTCCCTCACTCACTGGTCACCAAGTCTGCTGAGACACCCGCTGGCCATGGCTGCTACCTGAGTCAGGTGTCCCTGAGGCCAGGTGAGTTACCCACCTGGCCCAGTCCAGACCCTTGTCCCCAGCCCAGCCAGGCGTCTGTCCTGGATACCAGGGCCCTCATTCCCCAGCACTGAGGCTTCTCAGCAGGAGGGAGCGAGTGCCCTGCTGGTGTTGCCTGTTGGTCTGGGACGCTGTCCTGGGGAACCTGCTGGGCAGAGCAGGAGCATGGGCACGGCCGCTGGGGCCCGTGCTGTGCAGGGGGCCTCGCTGGGCGCCTGGGGCTTTGTGAGTTAAGATGCTAACCAGGGCCAGTGCAGCTCAACAGCAGAGCCCAGGCCTCCCACGAGTGGGTCCCTGGGCTCCACCCGGTGGGTGTCCCTGAGGAGCTAGGAGGCCCTCCACCCACCGGCCGTCAGCTGTGCACCTGGCATCTGCAGGTTCATGCTAGTCCTGGCCAGCAACCAGCCTGAGCAGTTCGACTGGGCCATCAACGACCGCATCGACGAGATGGTCTGCTTCCACCTGCCGCAGCGCGAGGAGCGCGAGCGCCTGGTGAGAATGTATTTTGACCAGTGTGTTCTTAAGCCGGCCACCGAAGGAAAGCAGTAAGTGTCCAGGGCCGCTTGCCTCCCTTCTGCCATCTGCTGTCAGCGGCCACCCCATCCATCCTCCCTCTGGGCATGTCCACCGGCTCCACCTCCTGCTGGCATCTCCCTGGGGTTTTGTGGCCGTTGGTGGAGTCCTGTTTGGACCAGGCAACCTCTGCCTGGTTCCCCTGGGCCCTTGGCCTGTCCTCCATCCACTCTACTGGAGGACAGCACCTGCTCTGTCTAGTGTCTAATGTCACATCCTGACATTCCCATTATTTGAAGCACCTGGGTCATTTGGGAGCTTTAGGGAAAGTGTTGGGCCCTGGGGGTGGGGGCTGTGCTCCGTGGGCTTCAGTCCAAAGCACTTGTGCCAGGTGAGGAGGGGGCTGGTCATGACAGTCCATGGCTGACCAAATAACCCAGCCTTCTGTGCAGCTGCCCATGTACCATGTTGCTCCCAAGAGCTGCTCAGAGGGGCCATGGGGCCTTTGGGTAGAGCGTGGCTCCACCATGCCAGGTGGTGGGTGCAGGGAGCAGCCACTGGGCAGGGCCTGCCTGGTGGCGAGGCCTTGGTGCTCCCTGCTCCTCTCTCTCTTGCATCCAGGACATTCCCAGTCAGCTGAGGCTGCTCTGCTTTCAGCTGTCTCCAGGGGCCCAGGCTGGCAGCACCTGGCTCCAGGTCCTTCCACGTCCTGACCCGAATCCCTCCTGCTGCCCCACCACCGTCCTCTGTTCTGCAGTTTGGTGGGCCTGCTTCTCCAGGGCCGCTGCTAGCCCCGTCCTCACCTCCTGCTGGCCCAGGCAGCATGATCTCATTTCTCCATCTCTTTCATAGTGGCCACTCTGCCTTGGCCAGAGTGACGTTGCTGGAAACCCGGATGGGGCAGCCCTTTCCTCGCTGGTCACTGCCTCGCTGGCCCTGCCTGCTCACCCAGCTGGCTAAGCGCTGGAGTGGCACTTGCTGCTTGGCTGCTGGGTGTGCAGATGTGGGCTGGGTCTGGAGTGGGTGGGAGGTGCAGGCCCGGGTGCAGCTCCTCAGCTTGGCCCCACAGCAGGTTAGCCAGGAGGACTGGGCTGTTGGCAGTGCTGGCTTGTGTTCAGAGGGGCTGCCAGGGGTGCCCAGGACAGGCCACGCTTCTGGTGCGAGGCGTGTGGCCTTGATGTGCGCTCCCTGGCTCTGGGCTGTGTGCGGCCCTGGCTGGCGAGGCACCACCTGGGACCTCTTCCTCCAGACGCCTGAAGCTGGCTCAGTTTGACTACAGCAGGAAGTGCTCCGAGGTTGCCCAGCTGACAGAGGGCATGTCCGGCCGTGAGATTGCCCAGCTGGCTGTGGCCTGGCAGGTGAGTGGAGTTCTTGGGCTCTGAGGCCTGGGCCCTGCTGGAGGAAGTCTGCCTGGGTGGGCGTGGCCCCTGCTCTACTCCCCCTCACCAGGGCTGCTTTCCCAGTAGCCTGTCCTGTCTGGGCTGGACTGGAAGGGCTGGAGCACACAGGGAAGGTCAGGGTGCCTGGGCAGACGTGTGGGAGGCTCTGAGGCCGGCGGGGCCAAGGGCTGCTCACCTGGCCCGGCAGGTGGGAGCTGGACAAATTCTGAGCTCCTGCTTCAGGTGGAGCCTTGGAGCCTGAAGCCACCTGCTCTGCGTGCGTCCCCTTGGGTTTAGCTGATTAGGACAGGCCGGTTGCGGAGTGGGGGCAGGTGTGTTGACTCACGCACCAGGCTCAGGGCGCCTAGGGCAGGGTGCCCTCCTGTTAGCCCCGACTTGTCTGCAGGACTTGGGTGCCTCGGGCGGGACTCTGCTCCTGCAGTGCTGGGAGCACCTGGAGACCATAGCCGCTGGTGGCTGCTGAGAAAGCTGGGTGGGGGTCCCCGCCCACCTGGCCTCCTGGCGCTCGGTTCCTGCAGCACTTCCCTCTGTGTCGTTGGGTAGCTGGAGGGGTGTCTGCTCCCTTCGGGTCGATGGTTTCCTGCCATCACAAGGAAGACCGTGTCCTGGCCTGGCCAGCCGAGGGCTGCACTGTGCACTCGGGACCTGGGTCCCCGCAGCTGACAAACCAGAGTGCAGGGGGCTTGGCAGAGTCCAGGGCACTTCAGTACCCTCTGTCTGTGCTCCCCGCTCTGAGGCTGCGTCCAGGTTCCGGAGCAGCGCCTGGGGCCGGCTCCCTGCTGGCCGGCCAGGGCCACGTGCTGCTGTGTGCTCATGTGGCAGAGAGCTGCTGGTGTCTTCTGGTGGCACTGACTCTGGGGTCGGGCCCCTCTGCAGCCTCACTCTGCTCAGAGGCCTGATCTAAAAGGAGCAGTGAGCCCGTCCCTGGGTTTGCCCCGGTCACAGTCGTGCAGGCGCTCGCCACCTTCTCTGCACATCTTGCCTGAGGAGCCCCCACGGGCTCCCTTGGCATCATGTGTGGTCACGGTCACTGTGGCCTGAGGAGGGTCATCTGGCAGAGGGAGCTGGCATGCTGCTGTGGTCCACAAAGCAGAAGCCGCTCACCACGCTGGACGGCTGTCGACAGCCCAGCCCTGCAGTCCTGAGCTCGCTTAGTGTGCGAAGCAAGTCCTGTGTCTTGCCTGTGCTCACCCTTGGGCTCGTCTGGACCCTTGGGTGCGGGGCAGTGGCACCCGCTGGGCCTCGCTGCTGTGCATTGCGGAACTCCCTGTCCTCCCAGATGGAAGTCCTGTGCCCTCGGCACCTCGCTCCTCCTCATCCCCAGCTGCCAGGCAGCCTCCCTTCTGCTCCCTCCTCGTCCTCTCCCAACTCGTGAGGGCACGCAGGTGCTGCCTGGGTGTCACGGGTGCCTGTTGAGCCGGCTTTCCGTTCTCTACCCGAGTGGAACTGCTGGGCCCCGGGGCAGCGCCCACAGGTGGCCTTCTCTCTGGACTTGGGTCTCCACAAGCTCATCAGCACGACTGTTTTTTTAATTGAACCTGGGGTGCTTCACCACTGAGCTGCACCCCAGCCCTTTGTAATTATTTTTTTGGTAGCTGTAGACGGACGCGATACTTTACGTGGTGCTGAGGATCAAACCCAGTGCCTCACACGTGCTAGGCAGGCGCTCTGCCACTGAGCTGTGACCCCAGCCTAGCCCTTTGTATTCTGAGACCTGAGGGTCTTGCCAAGGTACTGAGGCTGGCCTGGAACTTGGGGTCCTGCCTCTGCCTCCCAAGTCACTCGGGTAGCAGGTGTGGCCACTGATGTTAGGGCACTGTCTCGTGTGCTTCAGGGGTCCAGCAGCGACAGCCAGGATGTCTGCGTTGCCTCCGTCCAAGCAACTGCCCCTCATGCTAGCGGGCGCCCTTCAGGGTGCCGCATGGTGGCGGGTTGGCGGGGTCTGCAGTGTTGGAGCTGGCCTGTGCTGGGCAGTGTGGGCATCCCAGCTCAGGTGCCAGGTCAGTCGGCTGAGCACCCCTGCCCTCGGTGTGTGGTCATGCTGCGGACACCCCATCTCCTCAGGGCTACGTGTGCCCAGTTACTAGGGCAGCTTTGCTGTGCTGCTGGTGTGGTCATTCGTCGCCCGGTTGGCCTGGAGCTGAGCCTGGTGCCCTGGCACTGAGTCACGCCCTGGTTCCTTTCCTTTTTTTATTTTGAGATGGTTTTGCCAACTTGTGGAGGGTTCTCTAAGCTGCCCAGGCTGGCCTCTAACATGGGACCTCCTGCCTGCGTGTCCCCATTAATGGGGTCACAGGCGTGGCCACGGCGTGGGCTTCCTTCCTCTGGTGGGTGTGTGTGGCTCCGCTTGCTCCTCCCTGGCCACCAGCGTCCTTCCTGGTGCTTCCTCGCCACTGTGTGTGTGAAGACATCCTTTCAGGTCCCTGCCCACTGAGCAGCTGTTGGTCTGCTCTGGGCATCCGGACCTCCGTCTGCGGCCCCGGGACTCTGAGTGCTGGAGCAACAGAACCCAGGCGTGCCGTGGGCCGGTTCTTGCTGTGCAGCCTTCGGCAGGTCCAGGCTGGCTGCCGAGTCGTGCTGTGAGCACCCCGCCCCGTTCCTCCTTTTTCTTGGTACTGGGGACTGAACCCAGAGGTGCTCTGCCACTGAGCCACATCCCCAGCCCTTCCACTCTTCATTTTGAGGCAGAGTCTATTTCTGAGGCTTTGAACTTCAGTCTTCTGGACACAGACGTGGCCACTGTGCCTGCCCTGTGGTTTTTTCCTGGAGTTTATAGTTTCTGGTCGTCTTTTCTTTGGTGCATCCTGGGATGACCCCAGGCTTTGTGCACACCTGCCAAGCACCCCACCACAGAGTCGCCCCCCAGCCCCGGCTTGGTGTGCACGTGAGTCAGAGGTACAGCCTGATGCTTTGGCTGTGGGCACCCAGTTGTCCCAGCATCCTTTCTGAAAAGGCTGTCCTGTCCCCACAGAGGGTCTTAACAGTGCTGTCAGCGTTGTGTGACCAAGGAGGAGGGTCTCAAGTTCAAGGCCAGCCTGGGCAACTTAGCAAGACCCTGTCTCAAAAGAAAGACCTTTGAACGGGACTAGGGTGCAGCTCAGTAGGAGCGCAGCTCTGGGTCCAGTCCCCAGTGCCGGGTGGTGACTCATTCCACCAGACATGCCAGGGTTCGTCCTGGGCCCGTCTCGTCAGCCCAGGAGTCTTGGCGGTGACGGCTCCCTTGTGCGTGTGTCGAGTTCTGGAGTGCCCCGAGTCCAGCCTTGGGGGGTTCGCCTTGTTTTGTTTGGGTGCTGAAGACTAAATCCAGGTTCATTCTACCACTGAGCTACATCCCAGCCCTAAACATTTTATTCTTTTTGATTTTAGTATAAATGGAATTGCTTCCCCTGGAATTCCTTGTTACTGATGTGTAGATCTGCGGGTGATACCGTGTGCTGACTCTGTCCTGCTCGGCTGAACTCCTGGGTCAGTCCAGTGGGTTTGGCCTTTGCAGACATTAGTGGTATGTGCAGGTGGTGGTGCTGGGCAGGGGCCGGGGTTCGGTGTTGGGCTGCATTGGCCTCCAGGTTCCACCACCTCGAGTCCCAGCTCCCAAGAGCACCTGGCTCCTTTCTTTTCAGTTCACTCACGCTTGCCCAGTTGCTCAGGGCGGACCCTGCGGGGAGGGAGCTGGCCAAGTGCAGCATGCTGGCCCTGCATGGCCTCTGCCGCTGCTGGCCTGCAGTGCCCCTGAGTGCCTTGGGCCATGGTGTCGAGGTGGCGCTGGCCAGCATTCCCAGGTGGGGCAGTTCTTCCCAAGGTCAGTGAGCGCTGGGCTTCTCATTTTGCTTCATTGTTAGTTCTTTTTTTTCCTCCACACTAGGCATTAAACCTGGCCCTTAACCACTGGGCCACACATCCAGTGGTTAATTTTTTTTTTTAATATTTTTTTAGTTGTTGATGGACCTTTATTTTATTCATTTATTTATATGCGGTGCTGAGAATCGAACCCAGGGCCTCACACATGCAAGGCAAGTGCTCTACCACTGAGCCACAACCCCAGCCCCTAAAATTTTTAAATTTAGAGACAGGCTTGCTAAATTGCTGAGGCTGGCTGTGAAATGGGATCCTCCTGCCTCAGCCTCCTGAGTGGCTGGGATTCTAGGTGTAGCCACTGCACCTGGCTTATTTTTATTTTTTTGGTGCTGGAGATTGAACTCGGGCACTGGACCACTGAGCCACACCCCCAGCCCTATTTTGTGTTCTATGTAGAGACAGGGTCTCACTGAGCTGCTTAGCGCCTCACCATTGCTGAGGCTGGCTTTGAACTTGGGATCTTCCTGCCTCAGCCTCCCAAAGTACTGGGATTACAGGTGTGTGCCACTGAACCTGGCTTTGTTTATTCATTTTTGAGATGGGGTCTCACTGTGTTGCTCAGGCTTGACCTCTGGGACTCTGGTTGTCCTCCTGCCTCACCCTCCCGAATGCTGGGCTGCAGGCACGTGCCTCTGTACCCTGTGAACATATCTCTTGGACTAGTTTCAGACTCACAGGAAGTCTGCACAGCGACGTGACTGTGCTGGCAGCTGTCCTACCACACAGCAGGTGCCTGCCTTGGCCGCCTGGGTACCCGGGTAAAGCATGGCCACTGTGCCTGCCCACCCTCCCAGGGTTCCACGTGCAGCCTCCACCTTGCCCCGTGCCCTTGGGTCAATTCAAACTAGGGATGATTTCAGTGACTCCGAGCCCCATCCCCAGACTGGAGGTCTGGCTTCAAGTTGGGGTCTGCTCCCGCGGCAGGTGGAGATGTGGCGTTGGACCCTGGTGCGCTCCAGTGGCCCTGGTGGTTCCATTCAGTCATGGCCCCACAAGCTCCTGTCAGGCTAGGGTGTCCCAGGAGGCGGGCTGCCCCTGGGGGGAATCCAGTGCCCAGGAGGGCAGCCCAGGCTGTGGGTGAGCGTCCCCACTCAGCTGGCCTGGAGGAAGGGTCCCCTGCTTGGGGCTGCCCTGCGTTTCCTCCAGGCGCCCTGGCGCCCTTCCCTCCTGAGCCCTGCCCCGGGCCTGCCCCCAGGACCCCGCAGCCTGCGCCCCTCGGCAGCCCTGCCTCTGGTGTCTCTGGAGCAGTGTGTGGCCGGCAAGTTGGAGCCTCAGCCACCGCAGTGCTGTGACTCCAGGGACGCCCTTGACCCCTGCTGGCTGGACCCCAGCACTGTACTCAGGAAGTGCAGGAGTGGCAGCCTGGTCCGCCTGTGCGCCCAGGATCACCCTGCGGGTCCTGCGTCTGTTCTGCCTGGGGGACTTGTGGGTTGGTGTGGGTGCGTCTCGACCTGGGCTGTGTGTGTGGGAAGTCACAGAAACCCAGCGGAGCACGGGGACAGTGCTGGGATGTGCAGGGCCCGGTAGACACAGGGTCAGGGCCACACTGGGGCCCGTGGGAAGCCATTGGGCCCTGTGCAGAGTGAGTGGCCCCAGTGCAGGCTGCTGCCTCTTTCCTGCAGGCCATGGCGTATGCCTCCGAGGATGGGGTGCTCACTGAGGCCATGATGGACGCCCGGGTCCAGGATGCCATCCAGCAGCACCGGCAGAAGATGCAGTGGCTGACTCTGGAGGGACCCAGGCCCCAGGCCGGCGAGACCCCACACTTGAGTCCACAGCAAACCAGCTAGGCCAGACACCTGGCCCACCCTGCGGGGAAGTACAGCCGCGCAGCCTGCTGTGGCCTCCTACCAGCAGGCTTGCCCTCATGCCAGGGATGCTGGCTGGGGAGGGTCAGCTGTGTACCCAAGGCTGGTGGCTGCAGCTGTGCCAGCAGGACCGGGTCCTGTGGGGACCAGGTGGGCAGCGAGGTGCCTTGGCCTGGATGCTGCCCGCCCTGCGCGTCTGTGCCAAGAGTCAGCCCAGCCCTGACCTGATGGGGTGGATCCAGAGCCAGACAGCCACTGGCCTGTAGTGCCCGGTGCCCCGAGCAGCTGCCCCCTCTGGCAGGAACTGGGCCTTTCTATCCAGAATCTAATAAAACTGATTGACCCCTTGCTGTGTGTCTCATGGTTGATGTAGGGGATGGGCCATGGGGCCCGAGGTGACGAAAGAGGCAGAGGCTGGAGCTTTCTGGAGAGTTCACTGGCCAGGTAGGGGCTTCCGAGCGAGGTGCTGGGGCACCTGGGCCCCACCCTTGCTGCTGAGGGCCTGTCCCTTGGCTGCCCCCTGTCACACGTACCTGTGTGCTGACGGCGCAGTCCCTGGCACCCCCCCACCCAACTCCAGACCAAATGGACGACGGATGGACAGACAACACAGTGCACAGGAAACAGCAGCTTTCAATCAGATGTGGCCTGAGTCCCGGCCTGACCCTGGCCAGGCCTGACCCTGCCTGTCCTCACTGAGGACCACCCCCCCACCCCCCACTCAGCCCCCAGCCCCTCTAGGACAGAGCCTGCCCTTGTGTCCTGCCCTGAGGCCTGGTGGCCAGCCCCACCCCAGCCCCCACCCCACCCCCTTTATAAAAAGAAGAGACAGCACCTTCCGCCGGACCTGCCCTGCAGCCACAGGCCAGCACACCCTGGGCCCAAGGCCGCAGTCCCATCCAGCTGGCCGGGCGTCCGCGGGGCTGTGTGTGCACCTGTCCGGCCAGGCGTCCGCGGGGCCCTGTCTGTGCCCGTCCGGCAGCCCCGAGTCCCGGGTGCGGCTCACAGGTGCCGCGGGCTGGGGTGGCCGTTGTGGTAGAGCTTCTGCTTCACGTGCACCATGTTCCCGGCCGGCTCCTCGAAGGGCCTGTGCGGCCGCCGGCCCAGGTCCCGCAGGCTGCACAGCTTGGGCAACCAGGCCCACGAGCCATCTGCAGGGGACAGGGCGGTCAGGCGGCCGGGCCGGGCCGGGGCTGCCCGGCGGCGGGTGGGAGGCACTCACCGTAGCGCCGGCCGGCCCTCCAGGCTCGCACAGCGCAGTGCAGGACGCCGTCCATCCACACCAGGAACCAGCTGATGCAGAAGCCCAGCAGCAGCCCCAGCATGAGGTCGATCTCCTGCTTGGTCACATTGTCCGTCACAAAGTAGTTCTCGGAGGCGTCCACCACCGACTGGTCCCCGTCGTACGGGATCACGTAGTGGATGTGGTGCCTGCGGGCGGCAGGGTGGGCTGGCACCTCTCCTGCCCACCCTGGCCTGGCTTCCCTGGGTCCACGCTGGGCAGGCTGGGGGTCCCCGAGGCAGGTGACGTGACTCCACAGGGCACCTCGGGGCTCTCAGAAGCAATCCCCGTGCGCTGGTTGGGAAGAGTCCTCAGACCCCCCCACCCCCATCCTGCCCCAAGTCACCAGGCAGGAGAACTGTCAGGGCAGGTAGGAGGCCACCACCCTGACACCAAGAGTGACGTCCAGGGAGGCAGCAGGGCCGGCTAGGGGACGTCCCTCACCCAGCACCTCCCTCCTTCCTGAGGTCCTGAGGCACGAGCCCTGGACCACCTGTTGACCGTGGGACTGTCGAGGCCCAATAGAGCCCAAGGGCCAGTGCCCACCACACCTGGCCCCTGGCCTGTATACACAGGCCTAAAAGGTGTACACTCAGTGCCTTCGGGTGCACCGCAAGCCCACCCTGGGTTCCGGCCTCCGACTTGTGCCTCCCTGCCTCCCTCCATGCCAAAGGGCTTGAGGACTCTGCCCCACACCCCACTGTCACATCCTCACCCACGTCCACACGGCCCACTTGTTGCCGGTGGGATGGACGCTGTCCCATCTACCCAGAGCCCCTTCCCTCCATCCAGGCATCATCCATGGCCCTAGTCTCCTCAAACAAGCCACACCATGTCCCAAGGAGGGTCCTTGGGCTCTCCGGGACTAGGGCTCAGCTCACCAAAGCCTGTAGGTGGCGCTGGACCACAGCTTTTTCTGGTGGCTCAGCCCACTGGCAGGGAGCCCTCCAGCCCCAGGACTCCCAGTGTGGCCCTGCAGGGGAACTGGTCCCCATGACAGCAGATTTGAACACCTCAGCCAGGCAGAGGGAGTCACTGGCTCTGGGGGCCCAGAGCGCCAGGGCAACGAGCTCTGCCGGCAGCTCTTCCCGGCTTTCCTATCGATGGCTTCCCTTTGCTCCTCCCGCCAAGCACACCTCACGGCCACGCTCCTCCCTGCTGCCCCCAAGTCGGCTCCGCTCAGCTGCCTGTGCGTCTCCACGTGGGATCTACAGACACCTCAAGCGCATGCTGAAAATAGCTCCTGGCTCCCCAGAGCCGCCTCTCCCCTCCTCCCCTCAGTAAGCTGCAGGCGTCCTCACCTGCAGCGGGCCCTGTGGCTCTGCCCATCAGCCTGGATTCCCCCTTCCCCGACCAGAGGGACCTTTCCCCCAAAGAAACTGACATCTTCCTTAAACACGCCCCTGCTGCCACTGTCCACCCGGGGCAGGAAGGCAGCCCCGGCCGGGCCCCCCAGAACCTCTCCTGCTCTCCCTAGGGCTCGACCCCCTCATCCACACTGGCCAGTCCCAATGGCAGGACTTGGGACCATGCTCCTCTGATAAGGAGTGACCATGACTAACACCTGGCAGCTGTCACTCATCTGATGACAAGCTCAACAGTCATTATCTGTCATCATGATGGAAAACCACTGGTCACAGAGAACATGGGGTTGAGCTGGTGCCTGGGGAGAGATGCTTCCTGACCCATTAGGGTCCCCCGGGGCACTGACTGAACTGTGACCCCCCAACCACAGGGCTCTGGACTGCTGCCTGGGCACCTGCTGCTCCTCCTCCCCGACCCTGGGCCTCCTCCTAACTCAGGTCCAGCTGTGGGGGTGGGCGCTCAGGTCTCCCAGATGAAAGCAGAGGGGTGTGTGGTGTGCACACCAGTCTGTGACATGTACAGACATGGGTCCCGCCTGTGCCACACATGCTGCATGTGTCCACCAGGCCCGATGCATGTCGTGTATACACACCGGCCACATGCACAGAGCACAGCGTGTATACCGTGGACAAGGGTCCCATTCCCACAAGCCCCACATCCATGCACTCAGCACACTCGGCAGGAGTGTGCACGTCGCTCCACTTACACGGACCGGCCTCTGCGGGGTGCTGTCCTGTGCATGCTGCACACAAGTAACTTCCATACATGTGCTCTGTATGGAATTCCACATAGAGGCATGTACGAGACACAGACGTGTACACGCTCACTCTGCACGGTGTGTACACACAGAATTTGCTGTGGCAGCACGTGTGCTCGGTGTGCAGACATCCCCATGCAAACCTGTCATCTGCATACGCAGCCGCTGAGCCCCAGAGGCAGCTGGGCGCACCTCTGCGCACACGGCACCGTATATTGTTCTATATACGTGTACCATCCATACACATATATGCCGTCAATATACAGGGGCACTTCGTGTGAATCCACATACCCTGTATGTAGAAA
The DNA here is from genome assembly GCA_004024805.1 of Geosciurus inauris. Lineage (NCBI taxonomy): Eukaryota > Metazoa > Chordata > Mammalia > Rodentia > Sciuridae > Geosciurus > Geosciurus inauris. The sequence continues at coordinate 126,140 of PVHX01003379.1, forward strand.
TGTGTACAAAGCACATACATGTAGACACACGCAGAAGATGCTGTGTGCACGGGGCGGGCTCTGCGCACACATAGGCCTCATCCAGCCTCTGCCCTGCAGGCGCCTGTTCTACCTGAGTCCGTCCACCAGTGCTCTGGAGACCCCCGAGGTGCGCACGCATGCCCTGCGACAGCACACTCTGGGAAACACCCTCCATCTGCCCAGGCAGCCCTTCCACGTGAGGGCCTGGGCAGGTCCACGCTGGGCACCTGCGATGGCCAGCACGTGCCTAGTGTGTGCTCCCAGATCCGAGTATCTGGGCCGGGGCGTGAACATGTCCACCCGGGAGGGTCTCAGCCCTGCCCAGAAGCAGGGGCATGCCCTCGTGCCAATCTCGCGCTGTGGGACGTGCTGGGCGTACTGTGCACACCAGGGGCACCCAGCTTCTCGTGGAGCTTGCGGCCACGGGCCACCTCTCCAGCTGTGCCCAGCACACACGAGGGCCACGCTCACTCCTGCCCTGCGGCATGCCTGTGTGCATCCAGAGGCAGGTGACACACGAGGGAGACATGCCACTGCCCTGGCACCCCCACTACCCGCCCATGCCCACGGAGCCTGGGAGCAGCACGCAAGGCAGGGTGAGAGCGGGTTCTGTGCTCGGAGTCCCGTCCTCTCCTGGCTGCGTGACCTTGGGCAAGTCCATCCTCTAAAACCTCTATCCGCTTCCCCGTCTGTCCAGCAGGGACAACAGTCACTGCGGGAGGGCACCTTTGGGATGCGTGCATGCTGTGTGCGCTGTGTGCGCACATGGATATGCACAGACGGTACACACATGCGGCTCATGAGAAGATGTTTATTTCGTACATGGACGTACAGACATGCATGGGCAGGAAGACTCCATGACCACACGTGCACGGGAGCAGAGGCCACCCAGGGGCCTGTGGCAGGGGCTCGCCGTGACCTTGAGCAAGCCCCAGCCCCACTGCTGCCCCAGTTCCCCCTGTCCACACAGAAGGGCTGAGCCAGGGGCCGCTCAGTGGAGGCCCTCCCCACCTTGACCTCCTCCACCTGCCTGCGCTGGCTCACAGGAGGGTCCGGGAACAGCCGCGGCCAGTGAGGGCTGGCTGGGCTGGGCTGGGCTACGCTGGGCTGCGCCGGGCCGGGCCTTCGCGGTGGCCACCACACCGGGCGGCTGTTCTCCAGCCTCCAGGCCCTGGACCAGGAGGCCGGCAGCCCATTCCGCCACCCGCTGGCCGCCCTTTCTCTACGGCTCTCTACGGGCAGGGGCCGACTGACGGGGTGCTGGGGCCCGCGGCTGCCCTCAGCCCCGGGCCGGGCAGCTGGCCAGCCCGGGTCCCGGCGACAGCCCCTCCCCCAGCGGCGGGGAGGCCGAGGCGGCCCGCGCACATGTGTGATCACGCGTGTCGTGCCCCGCGCGGGCGCACTCACCGGCCACAGTTGCAGTGGCAGACGCGGTCCTCGCCCCGCAGGTGCGGGAGGATGTAGTTGTGGAATCGGTCCAGCAGCGCGTTCATGTCCATCAAGCACGCGATGGCCTGGAAGAACCCATGACCGGTCAGCGCGAGGAGTGGGCCGGGCCGGCGGGGCCGGGAGGGGGCAGCGCGGCCGAGGAGGGCGCGCGGGCCGCGCGGGCCGGTAAACAAGGCGGCGAGGCGGGGGCGGCGCGCGCGCGGGCGGGGCGCAGGGCGCGCGCGGGAAGCCCCTCTGCTCACCATCACGATCGACGCCCCCAGAATCATGAAGATCATGGTGTTCGCGCTCATGGGCATCGGGCGGGGCCGGGCCGGGCCGGAGCGCCGCCCCCCGGCCCCGGCGCCCCCCCGGCCCCGGCCCGATGCTGAGCCCCTGCCGCCTCCGCAGAGGTCAGCGCCGCCCGCGCGCCGCCGCAGCCCGCGGCCCAGGAGCAGGCGCGGCGCACGGAGGACGGGCCGCTGGGGTCGCGGCCGCGGCGCGCTGCGCTCCGCCCTCGGCTGCGCGCTCCGCGGTCGGCGCGGCCCCCGCCTCCTGCGCCCGGAGCTGCCTCCGCCCCACGCCGCTGTCTCCGCCCCCCGCCCCCGCCGCGCGGGAGGGACGCGGCGCCCGGCGCGTGACGCCACGGGACCTGGGACTCGGATCCCAGGTGAGGGCTGCAGGGCAGGCTGGTCGGTGTCTACCGCGTCCGGCAGGGTAGCGCCAAGAGCGGGGTGGGGGGACGGCAGAGGTGTGGGCAAGGTCACCGAGGAGCCGGGGAGGTCACTCAAAGCCACGGCCACCTGGCCGGAGGTAGGAGCAGAGGACGGGAGGCAGGGCTGGGAGCCGAGGCGGCGGGAAAGGCTGACCCCAGTGTGGAGGTGCGGGTTCTGGCGTTATCGGCCTCAAGTCCGGAGGCCCTGCACCAGCTGTCCCTGACGCTGGAGACCAGGCTGAGTCCCCAAGCCTTTACCCACAGCACAGCACAGCACAAGGCCAACCTGAGGGCTCAGGAACTGCGAGCCCTGCCCAGTGTGACGCCGGGCGGCCTTCACCCTTCCTTCCAGGACCCAGAGCAGCCAGCAGGGTCACCTGGAAGTAAATCTAATTGGTGGACAGTCCTGACACCCAGGACAACTGTTCACAGCTCCAGGAGTGGACACCACTCTGCAGGTGTCCTGCCTCCAGCAGCGCAGCGCAGCCCCAGCCCCTTCCCCTGCCCCTCAGGAGTCCTCAGGGGCCTATGCGGCTCCCTCCTTGTGGAGGGAGGCCCGGCCAGGAAGTCAGGACGAAGCATGGACACCCAGCAGCATCAGTTTATTGGGCACCTCCAGGTTCTTTCCTTTAAGATGCAGCTGGTGCTTTATTCAGGTATTTGTACAATCCAGCAACTGGGGAGATGAGGGCGAGGCAGAACAGGCACAGGCGGGGGCAGCGGCAGTGACCGACTCTCTTGGTAAAGAGAAGTGGGGTGAGAACGGTCTTTGATCGGGCGTTTCTGTGTACCTTTTCATCCCATATGTACAGTTTATACACCGTCCACCAAGAACTCCTTGGGGTAAAGATGTGTTGGGGGGTGCAGCAATACGGGGCACAGCTCAGTAGAAGCAAACAGTGTGCAGGAAGGCCCGGCCGCTCTTTTCCTCGAACTCCTGCAGCAGCTCGTCAATCTCATTCTCCATGTCCTCCGTGTGCTGGATCTGCCAAGAGTGTGGCCCTGAGCACGGGCACCTGTCCACCCTGCCCAGAGCCACACACACACACGCACGGCTCCCAGGGGCCAGGCCCCAAGGACAGAGTGTCCTGACCTGACCCTGCCTGGTGGTGCCTGCTGTGGAGGGGCCTCTGCACTGACCGCCTCACAGCCCTTGCCTGGAAAGAACAGAGCAGGTGCAGAGTTGGGCAGGCTCTGGTACCCAGCCTGGTGCTCAGGCACCCTCTTTGGTGTCAGGTACATGGACTCTCACAGCCAGTGAGCCCTCAACTTGCAAGAGGCAAGGAAGGTAGCTCCCCAGAGTCCCCGAGCAGGGAAACTGGCCACGCTCCAGGTGGGGCTTCTGCATAGCACCCTGCACACCTGAGACACCAGCAGCCCCCCTCCTGGCTGTGAGCCATGTTTTGCCAGAGGGACCCTAGTGCAGAACCCCTGCCCTGGAGTGAGGCGCTGGCACCAGAGCACACCTGCCCTGGCATGACTGCTGGTCTCCCTAGTCCCCTTGGTCCCCAGCCTTGGCTGGCATGCAGTGACACTGGAAAGAGAGTAGCCAGCCCCTCTGTGACTCAGCTCTGACAATGTGACCCAAGTACAAGTTGCATGCGTGACCTGGGAGCTGTCTGGCTCCTCAGCATGCTCCTGCTTGTTGACTAGACCATAAGCACGACCACTGCAGCTGCAGCAACCACGCTGGACCATGAGGCCAGCTGGGAGTGGAGGCTGTGCCCAGCAAGCACCCAGAGGCAGGCACCAGACCCCAAACAGCAAGCGGGCCTCCAGCCCAGCATCTATTGACCTCTCTTGGCTAAGCCACCATTTTCTTCATTTCTGGGTCACTCACAGCCAGCTGGCCTTTTAAACACAGATCCCAAGGGCACAAGGCAAGACAAGGCATTGGATCTCCCTCCGGGAAGGTCCTGTCCTAGAGGACGCACAAGCCCTTGGGTGCTGGGAGAACACCCAGGGGAAGGACAGGGAAGGACAGATGTCTGGCCTGACAAGTCAAAGGGTAAAGAGGACACAGAGCCCACTGGTGGCAGATGTGCCTTGGGGGTCTCCAGGCTCACACAGGGTGCACTTCTGACCCCGCCTGAGCCTGCAGTGCCACTAGTACTGCTGGGCACATTAGGAGCTGAGATCCAGCACAGGGGAGAGGTGAGGCACCCCATCTTCAGAGGCGCCTGCATCCTGGGGGTTCTTGTTGGACACAGCCATCTGCACACGCTTCTGTTAGATGAACCAGACCAGGGCGGGCGCGTCAGCTACAGCAGCATGGCCCGTCTCAGCTGTGTGCACACCTCTGCTTGCACTCACATTGCGGCACTGGCTGTGATCGGACCCTGAACTAAGCCATTCAGCCGAGGCTGGCCATGGGAAGCCCCTGCCCTGAGCAGGAGGAGATGGTCTGGCCTCTTCTGCCTGGCAGACAGTGCAGACAGATGCTAGTACTTACACACTGGCAGAGCTCACAGATGAGGAAGGCTCCCAGGGTGGCCTCCTCATGGTTGTCCTGGATGTCCACATTGACCACATGCACTGGCTGGCAGGTCTCCTGCTCTCTGGAGTTCAGATCTGGTTGGGACAAAGTGACACAGACGTCAGAAGTTCCCAACAGGGAGCAGGTCGCAGATGTGCCTGAGTGCATGGCCCTGAACACCTGCCTGGTTGGTCTCCTGAGCTTGATGATTTGCACAACTGAGGAAAAAGCAGCCAGCTGGGCCTGGGGACTTTCCCCTGCAGAAGAACCTCACAGGAGAGGGGCCAGGATTCAGGAAACCTTAGCAAACGTCAAGTGCAACTCAAGGCCACCTCGACCTGCCCAGCCTGTCCTTCATCTGCATGCCTGATTTCTCTTGCTTAGGTCAGCCACCACATGAGTGGTTTTGCTCTGAAGAATTTCATCGGCCTAACAGCCACAAACACCTGTCCTTACCCACCTCCCTGGTCTTTTCCTTGGTCATCTTGGCCCACCACCACAGAGCTGTGCAGGTTACTGGGGAAGTGCCCACTGTCCCCTGCTGTCACCCCAAAGCCTGGCCTGCCTTCTCCTGCCAAAGGAGCCAATATCACCAGCTCTGCGCCCAGGGCAGCTCCAGTGTATGCAGGGGCAGGCAGGCGGGCAGGACACAGCCCTGCACCACGGCCACGCTCACCTTCCACCACTTGGTCATAGACACGCTCTTCACAAGTGAGGATCAGGTCAAACAGGTCCTTGCAGTTCTGGAACCTTTCTGGCCGAGGCTTGATTCTCTTGTTTCTGTCCAACATATGCAGAATGCCGTTCTGCGTATAGCTAAATGCTCGAGTTAAGGAGCTTCAGATAAAAGCCTGTTTCAGCTAGATGTACCTGGGTTACAGCCCTTCCTTCTTGCTGCCCCTAGGCTCAGCGCTTGTCAGCAGGGGGGCAGAGTGGGCTGTACCACAGCCCTTGGTCCTAGCAGAGGGAGGGTCCCCCTGGGGGAGGGGCAGTTCTGTGAAGCCCCAAGCCCAGCAGCCCTGCACCAGCCAGCCCCATCCTTCTGACTGGACCCTTGGGCAGAAGCAGAGGCCCATGCCCATCCCTTCCTGGGAGGGGTTCCTCACTGAGCACCTCCTTTGAGTTATCCTTCAGCATTAGTTGCAGGTCTCAGTGACTTTCTCCTTCGACTCTACGCACCATCCTAGTACAGAGTGCAAGGCCTGCTCCCTCTGAAACTGGAGCCTCAGCAGAGACAGAGCCCAAAACAAGTCCCAAGTGCAGCTCAGTCACACCAGGAAAGATGATCTGGAAAACCCACCGCTTTTTTTTTTTTTTTCTTGGCACTAGAGATTGAACTCAGGGGCACTCAACCACTGAGCCACACCCCCAGCCCTATTTTCTGTTTTATTTAGAGACAGGGTCTCACTGACTTGCTTAGCGCCTCCTCGTTGCTGAGGCTGGCTTTGAACTTGCAATCCTCCTGTCTCAGCCTCCCTAAGTGCTGGGATTACAGGCTTGAGCCACTGCGCCCGGCTCCCACTGATTTCTAAAAGGAAGCTTCGGCAGCAGAAAGGTCTGGAAAACCCTCAATTGTGAAAATCAACAGGTAAGATGTCCGGGAGGAAGCAGCTACAGCCCAAGTGGAGACAGGGACAGCAAAGGCCTGACGAAACCTGGAAAGTCCGCAGTGCCCAGATGAGTAAAAGGGGAGAGTGCAGGAGTTGGCAGCACGGCCTGGACCCACAGCCACCCAGGGCCACTGTGCTTGAGGCGGGGTGACCCCACCTCCAGGGGCCTGCAGGGCAAGGGCTTACCTCCCCAGGGAGCCCCTGTTCTAAGGGCTCTTCTGCACCACTGCAGTTGAGGGCAAGCACCTCATCAATTATTTCAGCAAACTGTGCAGAAATTCTAGGGGTTCTGTTGCTGGCAGTGAAACCTAGCACCAGGTATGTGCTCTACCACTGAGCTACATCCTAGCCCCAAACTTAGGAATTCTTAGTGATACATTCAGGTGTCAACTTATTTAAACAAGCACATAACTTAAAATGTAATTCCTACCTCTGGAGAATATAAACAGCTTTTATTAATTATTAGTAGTAGTACTGAGGATTGAGCCCATCACTGAATATTTGCTCTTTTCCTGAGAATGCACACACCTCTTCAGTTCTAACTCAAGGTAACTTTAAGGCTGACATTAAATTTGGCTGGAACCATCAGTTAAACTAAAGGACTTAACACAAGGGATCACCAAAGGGAAGCTGACCCCACAGTCCCCCGATGGACACCAAACGTGGGCTCCTCTCGTGCTCACCAGCAGCTGCAACCACCCATCGAATGGGAGCAGAATTGGCCACCCTAACACCACAAGGAGCTCACCTTCCCACCGATCCCGCGTGGGGGGGGCCTCATCAGAATGCCTGCTGGGGACAGGCCAGCCCTGCAGCCCCATGCCATCCCAACAGAAGAGACCTTCATGGTCTGCAGGTAAGACACCAGCCCTGGAACTCACTAGCAGCTGGCACCAGCACAGGACTCAGTCCAAGGTCTCAGCTGGGCCCAATCACCTGCCAGAGCCTTGGAGGTCCCTTCTGCCATGGCCAAGCTGAGAGTAGAGATCATCCACAAAGGAAGTCTGAGGGCGAGCAGAAAGCCAGGAGCAGGGAACCACGGCTCTGCCAGCATCTCTGCCCTCCACGTCGTTGACCATTGCCCAAACTGTCACACCTGATCCAGGTCCTATTTTCTGGCACAATAACAAATCCAATCTCATGTGGACTGTGCTGCCAGAGGGAGGTGACGCCGTGGCAGCAGGTCTGCACACGGAGCCCACTCTGTGCCTGTGCGTTCCCAACCAGAGACAAGTCAAGAACCTGCAGGTCTCTGAATCCTGTCATCTTACTCCTAACTTCAACTTTGATCAAAATAAGATACAAAGCAGAATTCCCAAGTGGAAGCCCACTAGGAGCTCTCCTGGGGGAAAGAATTCTCAAAGCCAGGACTCAGAAATGGCAGTCCACTACCCTCAGTCCTGTTTTAACAAAACTTGTGGGGCTCAGTGTCAACACCATCAGCCTGACTAGGCCTCATTAAACAAACCCACAAACACGAGCACTCGTCTCTAGTCCTTCTGACTTGAGGGGACCAGGCATGGGAACTCCACGTCAGTGAAATGGCCACATTCCCAAACAGGCTCATGCTTGCTCCCTGCAGGGCTGCACACACACTACCTTCCCAGAACAGCTGCTGCACACTGGGCCACAGAGGCTGCAGGAAGTGCAAATAGCACCACTGTTAGGAAAAAGGGTTTATTCAGGTGGAAAACAAAAATAAAAATTAGAAAGAAAAACCTCGGGCAGCACATTCATCCCAAGTGTATGATCCACAGCTCTATAAATCCTGTCAGCTGCCCTGTGCCCTGCAGCGGGACAAGGGGATCCCACAAGCAAGCAGCAAAGGATGTACATGGCAGGGCATCACAAAAGCTGATGGCAAGCCAAGCACGGTGGCACACGCCTGTAATCCCAGCACTATGGGAGGCTGAGACAGAAGGATCGCAAGTTCAAAGCCAGCCTCAGTAAGGGCGAGGCACTAAGCAACTCAGTGAGACCCTGTCTCTACATAAAACACAAAATAGGGCTGGGGGTGTGGCTCAGTGGTCAAGTGCCCCTGAGTTCAATCTCCAGTACCCCAAAAAACAAAACAATAAATAGGTCTGGGTATGTGGCTCAGTAGTAAGGAACCCCTGGGTTTGTTCAATCCCCAGTACCAAAATAAAAAGGAAATGGTCTTTTGTTTAAAATATTCAGGCCCCTCTCTACTGTTCAGGGTCAGCCACTAAATAATATGCTTCAAAGAAAAAAAAAACTCAGTGCTGAATCAGCTTCTGGGAAACCAGCTGACCTTTAAACTCCCCTTCAGAACAGGTTGTCAACTGTCCTAAGTGGTTCAGACCCACCCAACCCAGTGCTACACTGGCAGACGGGGGCCTCCCCATGTTCAGCACAGCACCATGCCTGCTGCCTACAGGCACAGTAGCTGGGCAGATGCTGCCACAGGGGGCATCACCAAAGCAGCACCTGCTGGCTGGCAGGGGCCTGGGGCAGGGCTTGGGGCTCTCGTCACATGTGCGCTCTGGGTTAAAGGAAAAAAACTGCAATTGTTTTTCTCCCTCAGAAGATTCTAATAATTTTTTAAATTTCAGGTATATTACCAAAGAAAAAGTTTTCAGAGGCAACCTTCAAAGAAAAAGCCAAAAGCACACACAGGACAGAAAAGGCGAAGCCCAGCACAGGCTGAGGAGCGCTCTGCTGCAGGGGATGCTGTGCACACAAGCCAGACTGCCTGAAGAAAAGGGGGAGGAAGGGCGCAGCTACAGGAGCTGTGGTCACAGCAGTCCCCACAGGGGCTGCTCCTGGGGACCGGAGGTGGCCAAGGGGCCCAAAGTGGGGCAGCTCGGGCCTTTCAAGGAGAGCTGACACTGGAGCAAGATTGGCCTCAGCAGACAACAAAGCTGAGCTGTGCATCAGAGCAAGAGGGAGGGATGTAGCCTTCCCCCCAAGACAGGGCCTCTCAGTACTGGAAGTGCCAAGGACACCTAGAGCACATCTGAGCAAGAGCTCTTCCCCACAAGTTCTGAGTGTTTCTCCTTGAGGCAGTGAGGAGCCTCGAGCACTGGACAGCGCAGAGGTAGCATGTGGTGCTTCAGCTGCACCAGGAGATGCCCCGTGTCCCCAGGCAGCCGGCACAGGTGCACAGCACTGCAGCTGTGTTAGGAGGGACTCTTCATGGTCACAAGTGGAGCATCTGGCACCAAGTGCACTTGTAGGACAGGCCACTGGCCACTGTGAGCATAATCAAACCCTTCCTGAAGGGGCTGAGGACAGTGCTCCTCAGGGTTCTCAGGATGTGCCTTAAAGACACGCCAGGAGGGCGGGGGTTGTGGCTCAGTGGTACAGCGCTTGCCTAGCACGTGGGAGGCACTGGGTCCAATCCTCCGCAGCACACAAAAACAAGTACATAAAAGGTATTGCGTCTATCTACAACTAAAAAAACTTAAAAAGAAAAAAAAAAAGCAAGCCAGGAAGTCCCTTACTTCAGAGAACAGGCTTGTGAGGCAGAGAAGGTCATTAGCCAGTGGGAGGCTCCTGAGGGTGGTGAGCACAGGGCCCAGCCCCAATGGGGAAACGAGCACACAGCCAGGCAGGACAAAGCCAGGTGCGGCCTGACGCCCCCCATCCCCCAGCTGCTGCTGCTGTGAGACCTGGGGCCCTTGGCAAGCGGGGGGCGGGGGTGGAGTCATTCAGAAGAGGGGTGCCCAGTCACTGCCCTGATCATGCAGCTGGGACAAGAACTGCACTCTGGCCACTGTGTCATGTGGAAACACCATGCCAAGACCAGCTGACGTTCAGTCACTGGGACATCAGAGCAACCACCCTGGCTCACCAGGTGTCATCCCTCGATCCCATGCCCACACCCTCCCGGACCACCTGGGCTCCCTGCTGCCCTTCCCCTGAAGCCACACCCTTCACAGGTGGGTCCCGCCCTAGGGTCCTGTGCTGGCTCCTCTCCCCAGCAGGCGGCCTGCAGAGCCTGGCCCTTGTGGAAGGGGACACAGGTGTGAAGCACAGGCATAGCAAGCCGCCTGGCCGTGCCCTGCTGGACAAGCTCCATGCGGGAAGATCAGCTGTCCTCCCGCAGCCAAGTGAGGACACAGGACCCTGCAGGCTGCCCACGTCTCCATAGGCACAGGAGCCACCAGACATGAAGCACTGCACACAAGGTCACCTTAGGACCTCAACAGCTAAGGCCTCAAGGGCCACCTTGGGGCTTGGTCAGCATCTCCAGGGCAGGTACTTCCCTCACACAGGGCGCTGGTGTGCCCATGACACCACTGAGCAGGAGTGCAGAGGCACATGCTGCATGGCCCAGCAGAGCCCCCAGACAGGAAAGGGAGATCAGTGAGCTGTGGCTGCAGAAGGGCCCTGACATCAGCTAAGCGCCCCCTTGGGAGGGCTGCTACACAAAAAGCTCAGAAGCAATGGCTACCTAGCTACTGGGGTTAGGAGTAAATTCATCTTGCCAGACATGGTGGCCACGCCTGTGATCCCAGCACTTTAGGAGGCTGAGACAGGAGAATCGCGAGTTCAAAGCCAGCCTCAGCAATGGCAGGCACTCAGCAACTCAGTGAGACCCTGTCTCTACATAAAACACAAAGTAGGGCTGGGGATGTGGCTCAGTGGTCGAGTACCCCCCCCCCCAAAGAGAGTAAATTCATCTTGTCAAGTAGCACTTTTCTGGAAGACACAGGCTAGACAGACAAAGCCTCATAAGCTTGTAGAGTGACTGGGCACTCAGCTACAACTGGTGCTCAACATGGTGCCTCAGAGGCTGGGGCCAGGATGATGCCCCATCTATCTATAATGGCTTCGTGCCTCCTGTCCCTGGGCACCAAGAAACTGCCAGCACCACCTTATACTTAGTAGACAGGAAGTGTGGCAATATTATGCCTCGACTCTTGAGTGACCCCCAGGAGCCACTTTGGCCAATATGCTCTGTTCAACTTCTGACTTCTGATCAGATGAGATGAGCAGGCAAACACCACTTCTAACCTCACCCGAAGCACCTAAGCCCAGAGTTTATGCTTTAGGCATGAGTGTTTCTATAAAACCATGCAACAATGTGCAGGTGAAACTCAGAGGAGCATTCCCCTAGCAGTACCTGGCTTGGAGCAGCCACGTCAAACACCACTTCCAACCATCCCCCCACCCCCAGGTACAAGGGTTTAACCCAGTGCGTTCTACCAATGAGCTATACCATCAGCCCTTTCAGTATTTTGAGACGAGGTCTCACTATGTTGCTAAGGCTCACATGTGTAATCCTCCTAACTCAGACTCTCAAGGAGCTGGGATTACAGGTGCGCACCACACCTGGCTTCTAAAAACACAGCTAACTACCAGAGGAAAACAAGATGAGAAATGAGTGGCCTGAGGATCACAGGGAGTGTGCCAGGCTGCCCACCAGACCAGCATATTGGTGAGAGGATGCACCCAGGACTTAGTCAAAGGGGAAACCAGAGTAGCTCAGTGGCAGGGCACCCCAGGCTTAGTACCAACTGTGTGGGGCTTGGAGGGTGCAGGGAGTACACCCAAACAGCAGGAATCTGGAGACTGCCAGCCAGCATCACCCTGAGCAAGACAGAAGAGAAAAATGACCACAGGTTCAAAGAAGAGTTTGGTGAGACTTCTAAAGGGCAAGTTTTAAAACAGATCCTTGGTCCTAGTTCACAGAATGATGGTGTAGAAGGTTAGAGAGAGGAGCGACACCGCCCAACTGCTGTGACCCCCAAGAGTCCCCAGGGTGAACCCAGAGCAGTGGAAACTTAGGATCCTGGCCATCTTTTTTTTTTTTTTTTTAATACTTTTTTAGTTGTAGGTGCACAGAGTACCTTTATTTTTATGTGGTGCTGAGGATGGAACCCAGTGCCTCACGCATGCTAGGTGAGCACACTACCACTGCGCCATAACCCCAGCCTAATCTTTTTTTCTTTTAAATTTTATTTTTAACTTTTACCTAAAGATAAAATGTACAAAGAAAGAAGGTGGGAGCTAGGTGCAGTGGCGCAAGCCTGTAATCCCAGCACTTTGGGAGGCTGAGACAGAAGAACCGCGAGTTCAAAGCCAAACTCAGCAAAGGTGAGGCGCTAAGCAACTCAGTGCGACCCTGTCTCTACATAAAACACAAAATAGGGCTGGGGATGTGGCTCAGTGGTTGAGTGCCCCTGAGTTCAATCCCCAGTAACAAAAAAAAAAAGAAAGAAAGAAAGAAGGTGGGTATGCACTTAAGTTAACACAGGCCCTAAAAAATGGAAAAGGCTGATTTAAGATAAATAGCTTAAAATCAATATAAATTCCAAAGGTGAATTACAATAGACCCACAGATCAATTAGAAATGGAAGTCAGAATGGCGTTCAAGCGCTCAGGCTCCACTTAAAGCACAAAGCCCTGACCCAAGAAAAAGTGCTAGTTATTCCTGCATCTCTATTTAGTGTTTAGAGAACAACTGAATCATGGAATACAAATCACATTATAACACTCAGCCACATCTTTACTTGCTTTTTAAGTGGGTTTGTGATACATAAAGCAAGTATCTACTAACGGCTTTAATGACATAACAAAACTTGTGAAAGCATGCCTGTAAATCCCAGCTACATGGCAAGATCAATTCAAGCCGGGCATGGTGGCGCAAGCCTGTAATCCCAGCACTTAGGGAGGCTGAGACAGGAGAATCACGAGTTCAAAGCCAGCCTCAGCAATGGCGAGGTGCTAAGCAACTCAGTGAGACCCTGTCTCTACATAAAACACAAAATAGGGCTGGGATGTGGCTCAGTGGTCGAGTGTCCCCGAGTTCAATCTCCAGTACCAAACCCCCTCACCCCCCCCCAAATTATAATTTAATCAATTTGGCATGTGATTTTTGACCTGCTCCGTTTCCGACCTGGGCCGGTTCACCCCTCCTTAGGCAACCTGGTGGCCCCCCGCTCCCGGGAGGTCACCATATTGATGCCGAACTTAGTGCGGACACCCGATCGGCATAGCGCACTACAGCCCAGAATGCCTGGACTCAAGTGATCCTCCCACCTCAGCCTCCCGAGTAGCTGGGACTACAGGCACGCGCCACCGCGCCCGGCTTGGCATGTGATTTTTATAAAAGTGAACTGCTGGGCTGAGATGTAGCTTACTACTAAAGAGCTTGCCTTGATATACAAAGTTCTGGGTTCCCAGCTACCAAAAAAAAGTGAGCTGCTGGACACAGTGGTGTGCACACCTATAATCCCAGTGACTCAGGAGGGTAAGGCAGGAGAATTCCAAGTTTAACACCAGCCTCAGCAATTTAGGGAAACCCTGTCTCAAAATAAAAAGCCAGCCAAAGGCTGGGGATATAATTCATTTGGTAGAGTGCTTGCCCCGCATGCACAAGGCCTATGGGTTCAATTCCTAGCACCATACACACCAAAAAACAAAAAACAAAAAGCCAGGCACAGCGGTGCATGCCTGTAATCCCAGCACTTTGAGAGGCTGAGACAAGAGAACCATGAGTTATAGGCCAGCCTCAGCAATGGTGAGGTGCTAAGCAACTCAGTGAGACCCGTCTCTACATAAAACACAAAATAGGGCTGGGGATGCAGCTCGGTGGTCGAGTGCCCCTGAGTTCAATCCCCAGTACCAAAAAAAAAAAAAAAAGACAAACCAGAACATAAGACACTGCACTCTCTCTTCCTCCCTGGGACAGGGACTTGCTATCACCCATGCTGCTGCAAATGATCCTCCACACTTGGCCCCCTGGGACTACCTACGCCTGGCATCCGTCTTTGGAGGTCAGGGGATTTAGATTTTCTATCTCTGACCCATTTACATATTCCATGAGAAGATGATTCCCAAAAGAGAAATGGTGGAACTATTAGCCCAGGTTTCCAACTGATGCTGCAGATGCAGCCTTACCCCCTAATTTCCATGGGCAGGTTACAGGACTACAGGCAGGTGCTGAGTCTCAGTCCTTCAGCAGTTCTACATGCAGAAATCAAAATGAAAACCACTTTATGCTCAAGTATTTAACAAATTGTGAAAAAACAGGTTGGTTTTTGTTGTTGTTTTGGTACCAAGGACTGAACCCAGGAGTGCTTAAACACTGAGCCACACCCCCAACCCTTTTAGAGACTGGGTCCAAGTTACTCAGGGCCTCAGTCCCTGATTTTTGATGGGTCAACTTCCAATGGTGCAAAAGTGATGCGCTTTGCAGAAACTACTTTTGAGTCTGGGTCTGTCCTCAGCCTGGCCAAATCTCAGTATCCTCGGCAGGGGCAACCTCAGATTCCAGCCAGCCCCGTGATCAGGAAAGGCCAACATACTGCAGCTCAAGCACCTGCACTTGGGTGGGTTTATCAGAGAGAACCCAACCCCAAGTCAAGGAGCACCTGCACTTCAATACCAGCAGGGCTACTGGCCAAACCTATGAAGGATAAGAACACAGCCCGGAGCCGGGCATGGTGGCACATGCCTGTAGGGAGGCTGAGGCAGGAGGATCATGAGTTCAAAGCCAGCCTCAGCAACAGCGAGGCGCTCAGCAACTCAGTGAGACCCTGTCTCTACATAAAACACAAAATAGGGCTGGTGAAGTGGCTCAGTGGTCAAGTGCCCCTGGGTTCAATCCCTGGTACCAAAAAAACAAAAAAATCCACAGCCCAGGAATATAGCTCAGGGGTAGAGCACTTGCTAGCATGAGGCCCTATGCTCACTCGCAGCACCTGCATATCATCAGAACTCCGTGAAGTAGGAACCCCTGAGGAATGCGAGGTCCCAGCCACAGCAGTCACCAGCCGCTTGCTGCATCCCTGGATTCTAACGCAGTTCCAAAGTTACCTCCTCCTCTCTCTTGAAAGTTCAAGCACTTCACAGATCTTCTCCATCCTCCTGCCTCAGTCTTCTAAGTTGCTGGGACCACAGGGCCACTATGCCCAACTACCTTAGAGTCCTTCTAAGTACAGAGGGTCTGGAAACTGGCGTCCCACTGACGCTAGGGCACTGACTCAGGTGATAGAGGCAGAACGTCATGTTTTATCTTTGGGTTATATCTTGAAATATTCTAGCTTTCCACTGGAGACACCAATCTTCACTTCTGCAAAACAGGTTATTCTGCTAGCCATGTTTTTTTAGCTTTTATTTGCATGTATCACACTGGCCCCCAATTACTAATCAAATAACTCTACCAAGGTGCCCCTCAAGGTGACACCACACAGAGGCTGCCCTGCAGCTGAGCCATTCCCACTATGGGAAAGGAGCCCTACAATCTTACCCGCCCCCTTCCCCTCAGCTGTGCCCTTCATCAGAAAGGAACAGAAAGGATGCCACCGCCCACCCAAGCTTCATACCAACATCCAGTGAACTCCATGGAGATGTCCTTCCTCTCTTGGCCACAGGGAGTGTTGGAACTCAAAAAAGCATCACCTTGGCCCCTGACTTCCCCCACCTAGTAAACCAGGATCTTGCCCAAAAGCAGCCCACAAAGGTGGCCTCCTCCCAAGGGGCAACCATAGGTGACTCTCCTACACAAAGCCCCAGAAGCTAGATGCAGTGGCGCACATCTGTAATCCCAGTGACCTGTGAGGCAGGGGCAGGAGGATCACAAATGCTAGGTCAGTCTCAGCAACTAAGTAACTTAGCAAGATGGGGGGTGGGGGGGCGGACACACAGATAGATAGATATGGGGGTGTAGCTCAGTGGTTAAGGGCACCAGTACCACCCAAGAGAGTCCCCAAGGCAAACACTTCTCTTCACTGAGTGCCAAAGTTACCCACAAGCTTCCCTAGCTTTACCCTGCCCCAATGCATCAAAACCCCACATGTAGCCAGGTATAGTGGCACACAACTAAAATCCCAGTGATTTGGGAGGCTAAGGCAGGAGGATTGCAAATCTGAGGCCAGCCTCAGCAGCAAAGTAATGAGACCCTGTCTCAAAACAGGTTGGACTGGGTTGTAGCTCAGTGGTAGAGCACCTGTCTAGCAAAAGTGAGGCACTGGGTTTGATCCTCTGTACCACATAAGAAATAAAAGTATTGTATCCATCTACAACTTAAAAAAAAAAAAGAGGCAGATATGAGAATACTGTTAAAAAATAAAAATAAAACAGGTTGTTTGCAAAGTAGCTCAAGGGTAGAGCTCTCTAGGCTCAATCCCTAGCATTGCAGAGGGGCCCACGTGTATGGGTATCTTCTGGATTAACTGACCTGTGGAGGAGATTGTGAATTGTGGTGGTACCACAGCTCCCTTTGAACCACTAAGCACGTGCACCTCTCCCTCCCCAGGTCCCTCTGCACCTGCGGCTGAAGCTAGCCTGGTCCTTGTTGAGTGCTGTCCACCCAGGAGCCCAGGCCAGTGGTCCTCATGGAAGAGGTGGATCTGCACCAGTCCAGGGAGTGTGAACATGTGCATTACCCGTTTTGTTTCTCTCACTGAGCACAGGGGGTTCAAAAATGAATGGTGCCCACAGAAGACAATTTTCAAAAAGCAGAAGGTCTCAGGAAAAGATTAATGGCACACTCGTGTTTAATGTAAATAATAAAACCCTTGAGCTTTTCCCAGGGTTGAGGGAAGCACCAGACCCAAAATGAGATTCTCAGAAAGGGGCTTTGCTTGTTATGCTTCTCAGTGAGGCTAAGAGAAAGGAAAAACAAAAGGATGGGACTTCTCACCAAAGGACTTCAGAGAGGCGCCCCTCCAAGACATCCCACCAACTCCACATCCAAGGGTGTGGGCAGAGGAACGCGCTCACTGGAAACCCTGAGGGACAGTTCTCCCAATGCAGATTCCTGGCTTCTGAGCAAGGAGAGGTACCAGATGTGCTCTGAGACCCACGGGGGTCTGCTGCCCACAGGTTCCCAGGACCACGCATGCCACAGGCCCAAATGCTCCAAGGGCCATGCAGTGGTACTGGGAGGAAATCCATGTCTGACCCAACATTGCAACCAACAGCTTTTCAACTAGCTGAAGGTGGAGAGAGCAGGGAAGGCAGGAGATACAGTGACTACCAGGACTTACATTCTGCTAGAACTTTTGTATCTATATATACAAAAACATTTTCAGTTTATTAAATACTGGGTTTTTTTTTGTTGTGGTGGTGGTTGTATTTGACATGAGAACTGGCTATGTTGCCAGGCTGGCCCCAAACTCTGGCATTCAAGCACTCCTCCTGCCCCAGCCTCCTGAGCAGCTGAGAACACAGGTGTGTGCCAGCACACCCAGTTTCACTTTTCAGTTTATTAAATACTCTAAGAATACCAATGTAAAGATAAGCTTCCTGTTTGATACTTACATTACCTTAGAATATGTTTGGGCTCCATTCTGAGAATTACAAAGCACTCACTGTAACAAAAGGTGGTCCACACATTTGAGGGTGCTGAGGATCAAACCCAGCACACATGCTCAGCAGGCAGTCATTCACTAAGCTACATCCTCAGCTCTGGGACATTTTAAATTAGCCTGGAGGTTCACAAGATGCTTTGATCAAAAACCCAGGCCAGACTGGGCATACTAGCACACGCCTATAATCCCAGCAGCTCAGGAAACTGAGGCAGGTGGATTCTGAGTTCAGAGCCACCCTAAAAAATCCAGTGAGGTCCTAAAGCAACTCAGCAAGACCCTGACTCTAAATGAAATATAAAAAGGGCTGGGGAGCTGGGGTTATGGTAACATATAAATAAAGGCGTTGTGTCCATATGTAACTAAAAATTAAAAAAAAAAAAAAAAGGCCGGGGATGTGAATCATTGGTTAAGCACCACTGGGTCCAATCCCTGATACTAAAAACAAAAGAAACCCAGGGTACTACCAGGCACAGTGGCCATGGACGTGATCTCAGTAGTGCTCTCAGGAGGCCGAGCACGGGATGGCAAGTTTAAGGTCAGCCTGGGCTACTTAGCCAGACCCTGTCTCAAAATAAAAAATAAACAGGACTGGGGATGTAGTCATTGGTAGAGCACCCTGATTTCATCCCAGTAATGCAAAACAGCAGAAGGAGGGGCACTCAGATCAACTCAACGCTACACAGCTTTGGTGTCACACTTGTAAAAACCTACTTTAAATTACCTTTCTTAGCCGGGCGCGGTGGCTCAAGCCTGTAATCCCAGCACTTAGGGAGGCTGAGATAGGAGAATCACGAGTTCAAAGCCAGCCTCAGCAATGGCGAGGCGCTAAGCAACTCATTGAGACCCTATCTCTACATAAAACACAAAATAGGGCTGGGGATGTGGCTCAGTGGTCGAGTGCCCCTGAGTTCAATCCCCAGTACCAAAAAAAAAAAAAAAAAAAAAATTACCTTTCTTTTCACATGAGTCTTAGGTAGCAGATCCACCCTGTTTTGTCTCCCTGAAATGAAGTCGCCTGAAATTACCTGCTCCTAACATAATTTCTTT